>CAKLIZ010001916.1:0-28013 GCA_922035795.1 Oreochromis mossambicus | reverse complement strand
GGCAAGCCCAGTAATAACATAAAAGGTTAGGAAGTGCCTGCCCCCCCTCATCTGTAGGCAGCTGTAAAATCTGTATCTTTAGTCTAGATTTCTGCCCATGCCATATAAATTTAGAAATATATCCCTCAATCTCTGAGAATGTTTTTCTGTTGATCCTGAGAGGCAACATTTGTATGGGATATAATATTCTGGGTAAAACATTCATTTTGATTAAACTTATTCTACCCATCCAAGATAGGGGGAGGTCAAACCACCTATTGAGGTCATTCTTGATTGAGGCCACAATTGGTTTAAAGTTCAACTTGTACAACTCTGTTGTGTCTGTGGACACCCTGATACCTAAATATGTCAAACCTGTGGTCGACCACCTGGAAGGAAAATTAGGAGGAGTGTCCCACCTCCCCCCATCACCCAGTGGCAAAGCTTCAGATTTGTCATAATTTACTTTATACCCTGAAAAAAGGCCAAATTAATTAATGATATGTGTCAGTGCAGGAATAGATGTTTCTGGCTTAGTCACAAAGAGCAACACGTCATCCGTGTAAAAGGAAATTCTGTATTCAGTATTCAACAAGGTTACCCCACAGATCTCAGGGTCAGTTCTTATAGCCTCTGCCAGTGGCTCCAATGCAAGTGCAAACAGTAGGGGAGAAAGGGGGCACCCCTGACGCGTTCCTCTACCCAGTGGAAAAACATCTGAGACCGAGCCGTTAACCAATACCTTTGCAGCTGGGGCCCCATACAACAGTTTGACCCACTCGACAAATTCAGATCCCAAAGCAAATCTGTCCAAAACATCAAATGGTTCTCTTTCAGTCGATTCACTCAGTACAACACATAAGTATGGGATATCACGCCCTCGCGTGTCCTGGCTGAAGAAATCTTTATTCACGCCTTTAAGGCAGATGACGTGTGATGACACGCGCACAGCCCCGCCTGCACATATAGCCGCTGTCATCACAGTCATCCCTCAGTTCTTACGCTCTTCACCTCACTGAGAACACCTCTGCTGAGTTGGGCTAGCTAGCTGCTGCTAGTTAGCTCCGTTGTCTGCCGACTTGAACTTAGCTTAATTGCCCCTGTTGGTGTTAGCCTCCACCGCCCAGTTGGTGTGTAGGCTGCCCGCGTAGCGCTAATTTCAAGTTTTTCCTGTGCAGCGTTTCGCTTTGCGTTTTGGAATGGACTCCAAACCGAAGCGAGCAAAGCAGAAATCTTCCGTTCGCCCCTGTCCTCAGGGATGTGGTTTCTGTTTGCATGACAGCGACCAGCACGATGCCTGCCCTGTCTGCCTGGGGATCGTCCACGCTAGGAGAGCGTTGACGGAGCCCAAAGCCTGTGCGTTTTGTCGCCAGCTCTGGCGCTAGACCCTGGAAAGACGGGTGACGTTTGTGGAAAAAGTGCTGGGGCGCTCTGCTGTCGCACGGCATGACCCTCTCCTTTCCGAGTACGAAGACGAGGATTTTCCGGTCGATGTCCCCGCAATTAGCTGGGCTGACCACATGGAATATGTTGACGGGTTAGCCGATGACGAGCCGGAACCATGCAGGAGCGCTGACGGGCTTCAGCCTGGGTTGAAATTAAATCAACACAAAAATTTTTTTTTAACAAACCAAATTTCTATAACCTTGTATAATACAAAATTTTAAAATCTTCCTGAAGAATAACATAGAAAAGCACATCTTCAGTTCATCATTAAGTTCATTCCATAATTTCACTCCCAAAACTGACACACATCTATACTTAACATTGGTTCTCACTTTAGGTATTTCAAACTTATAAGACCCCCTCAAATCATATTTTCCATCTCTTAGTTGAAACATACTTAAAATACAAATTGGAATATTTTTTTCATCACACGATATATCATTTCTAAAGTTTTCGAATATATAATGTCCATGAATTTTAACATAGATGATCCTACAAAAAACTGGTTGGTGGACTCCCTATATTCAACTTTATTTATTATTCTAATAGCTCTTTTTTGCAATTTAAATATTGAATCCAAATATGTTTTGTATGTGTTCCCCCAAATTTCTGCACAGTAGGTCATATAAGGCAAACAAAGGGAAGTATACAATAAATAAAGGCAGTTCTTTTTCAAAAAATCTCTTGTTTTATAAAGAATAGAAATAGACTTGGATAATTTCCGTTTCACATGTTCTATGTGGGGCTTCGCACAAAGTTTATCATCAATAATTACTCCTAAAAATTTTGTCTCATATACTCTTTCAATTTCAACATTATTTAAAGTCAATTTTACTTTAAGTGTGCCTATGCCAAGAGGCACACTTATTACTATTCGTCGGATTTATTATTCTTATTGTGTGGATGCTTTAAGGCATCCACACTATTGAGTTCCTGTTTCTCTTTATTCTTTATTATGTGTGCCTATGCCAAGAGGCACACATATTACTATTCCTCGGATTTATTATTATTATTCTTCAGTTTCCGCCTGAAATTTTGCAGCGAATCTCGCCCCGCAGTTTTCAGACAAGCTTCATATATGTTACCTCATTTTGTGCGGCTGGATCTGGAATGGTGTGCTATGACTTTTGGTGTTTATGACTATTATAGTTTTTGAAATATTAATATTTTAGTGAAAATTTTCCCGCGCTCCTCTGCCAAACAGTTTTGACAATAGGGTTACATATGTTAGATCATTTTGTGCGGCTGGAGCTGGACTACTATGGTACGACTTTTGGTGTTCATGACTTTTATAGTTTTTTAAATATTAATATTTTAGTGCAAATTTAGAAAGATTCTACTTTTGGCGCCATAGAAACAGACTTCATTTGTGGTGTCTTGGCTCTCTCTAGTGGTATACCCGGAGTAGTACAGGCGAAAAGATCTATCCTTGGCCCAAAACTCCATATCCCACAATTCATAGCACGCCTCTACAGAGGCCTCTACCGAGTCAAACAATGGCGGCCACCACTTCGTTTTCTGTGTCTTTTATTCGTGTTTCTAGGTCACAAACTAAACTTTTAAGACATTTTCAGGCGAGAATATAGGTGTGTAAACTTCAAATATCTGCTCGTTTTATCAAGACATCCCATATTAGCAAGAGTTGTCTTATGTGTTGCTGATAGCCAGCCGGCTAGCATAGCGCCGCTAGCATAGCTAGCTAGCGCTGCTAGCGACCCTCAAAGCACCCAGGCTGGGCTTATAGTGACGCGGCTAAAATTTGTTGCAACACCCGATCGCTCGCCAAGTCTGTGTTTTAGCTGGACTCATTTTTCGCTTATATGGGCCGATGATGGTGGTCGATGTGGAAAAAATAACTGAATTGTTTGGTGGTGGAGCTAGCCGGAGCTACAACAGAGGGCAGCTATCCACCGGTGTGTGACAGAAAGGACATGCCGCGAACCACACATAGGAGGTGGGGCAGGCCACCGCCGATCGACCGGTGGTTGCTAACCTGGAGGTCAATCGTGGATCAGGGAAAGCGAAGGTGGTTGCTAACCTGGAGGTCAATCGTGGATCAGGGAAAGCGAAGGCAGGAGCTGAGGGGTGAACTGAATTTCAGGTAAGAAGTTATGAACTGCACTCTATTTGGGTCAGATATAAACAGAGTTTAGGTGTAGTTTATTTTCGTTGTGCTGACCTTTTACAATCGTACTGCATGCTAGCTAGCACGACAGCTGTGTGCGCGGTAAGTTACTGATGTTGAACTTTATTATATTCATAAGGGTTGGTTCGTCAGAGTTGCCGTACAAACGGAATCGTCCCACATTCAGAGAAAACATTACGATTTATTCTGTCGTTACGAAGCCTCCCCTGTCATTCTCTCGCCAGTTGCAACTTCACTCATGAAACTGATCAACGATCGGCTTTTCGCTCTTGTTTATCGCGCTAAAGAACAGCAGCACGTTTAAGCTTGATCAGCTGTTGTTAGAATTCATTTGATTTTAATTTCTAGCAGCTCCTTCAGTGGGAGACTGCGGCACCCACGGTGTGGGATGGAGAGATTTCGCAGGTCTTTCCTCCCCACTGCTGTCAGACTCCACAACAAAGACTTTACCTGATCAAACACACACATGTGCAATAACACTAAGTGCAATAATCTTCCTGGCATCGTTGTATTTTTTACTCAGTTGTATATAGCATTTGTATTCTATTTTTATCTTATTGTATATTTTATTCTATTTTATTCTACTGTATATAGTATTTTATTCTATTCTGTACAGTTGTGTACTGTATTTATTCTTATTTTATTTTATTCTAATTTTTGCTTCATAACTTTTGCACTGTCCACTTCCTGCTGTGACAAAACAAATTTCCCACATGTGGGACTAATAAAGGTTATCTTATCTTATCTTAGTATCAGCTGATGTTTGCTGGGGCACAGCTGTAGAAGCGGCTGGTCCAAACCAGGAGATGTCCTTACTGAATCATCAGAGCTGAACTGGTGATGGAGAAACAGGTTTACCCTTTAGGTGACATGAATGAGTTGAAGGGAAGTTATGAACTGTTTCTGACAGACAAATATACACCAAGCTCCTGTTTTTGTGTAGCTGACAGCTGGTAACTGTGCAGGGGCGGATCTAGCAAAGCTTTTGCCAGGGGGCCAGGTAGGGCATTAACAGGGAAAGGGGGACACAAAGATATACTTTTCTTTCTTACTCTCATATAAAATATTTAGCTTTTTATTAAATAGTTATCTGCATCTTACAACCACAGTTTGTATAATAATACACAAGATTGGCTGTAGACCATTCTTAATCATTCAGAACACTGTGTAAAAATAACAAAAAACAAAAAGTGAATGCACAGCCGGCTGTGTGGGTAAACCAACCATGTGTGAAAAGTGGTCCATAATGTAATGCTTCAAAGCGTGTTCATGCAAAAATTGTCGGGTCTGCCATGGTACAATGGGACTTCTGCTCATGAACCTGTGTGCACAGCGTCTGCAAATCGGCGCTGTACGAAGTAACTTCATCTTTACACAAAACTGTAAGCTGTCATCTGTGAAGCGTGAGCGGTGTTTGTTTTTACCATAGTTCATGGTGGAGAATGGCTGCTCTTCTGAGTTTTGCTCTCTGTAGCTGTATGAATGGCAAACTACAGTGATTAGCAGCGGCATAGGCACACATAAAAGTTCTTCTGAAATTTTCGCTTTCTAGTTCTACTTTATTATTATACTTTATTATTGTGTGGATGCTGGAGGGATCCACACTATTGAGTTCCTGTTTCTCTTGATTCTTTATTCTACTTTATTCTACTTTATTATTATTGTGTGGATGCTTTAAGGCATCCACACTATTGAGTTCCTGTTTCTCTTTATTCTTTATTATTATTATTCTACTTTATTATTATTCTAGTTGCCACTTTTTGTACTTTTTTTGGCACTTAACTACTTCCACAATTTTCAGCCGATTTTCACCGTTCAAATTTTAAACTATTCTGCTATTTCTGCTAATGATCGCTATGACTTTTGGTATTTTTTGCTATTATGCTTTTTAAAATATTACGCTTTTTTCTTTTAATTTGTCCCATTGAAATGAATGGAAAACTTCTGCAATTCTGCTAAAACTTGCTTGTTTTTGAAACTTAACTACTTCCTCATATGTCTGTGAAGGTTCTCAGTCATCCAGGTCATCGTAGTCGAAGGAGTTTGCAAAGCAAACTTAAGCAACTTAAAGAAGTCCAGACGCTTTTCTTTGCAAACTCCTTCGACTACTTCCTCATACTTTCGCCTAGAACAACCATTCAAACTTTAAAATGTTTTGAAATTATTGGGCTATTCATGTTTGATTCAGCTTTTTCATATCTGTTACCGTTTTCATCTTATCCCTCTTTAAGTTTTGAATTTCGTCTTTGTGATTTTTTACAAAATACATGCGTTGTTATGGTTGCTATGCACTTGGCTTTCAGTGTGCCACTGTAAGTTTCGCAGTCTTCTCTTCATGTCCGAACAACTTCTTGCTACTTGCTCAATTTTCACTCAACTTCCACAAATTATACATCAAAACGTAGGTATTTTTGCTGGCTTTCAGAAAATGTCACTATCATTGTTGTGGGATTTATAGAATTTTGGCAAATCTCCTCAGACCAACACAAACTCTGAAAACTCTCCATAGAAAGTCAATGGAGAGTTTGTTCAAAATCACCGCTTGATTTCTGTAATGAGAGGCATTTTCGAATCGTCATATCTCCTTAACGAAGCGACGTTAAGACATGAGGCTTGTCCCAGTATATCTTCAGACACTCCTGACGCTCACAATTCAAGAATTTCTTTCTCACCTATTACCGTTCTGAGATGAGTTACACTTGTTTGAGGGTAGGAAATTTGTCTCTCGCTCAGATTTCTTCAGATTTCAAACTCTGGAAATGAACCACTTTTTTCTCTCATCATATCTTTTTGATGGATTTCCACAGAGACCTGAAAATTTCCATGACTGTTCACCAAAGCCTGCTGTTTCTTACGGTGAAAGAATGATTTTGATGCTCCATATAGATTTAGAGTTACAAAACGTTGTTTGAGGGCAGGTCAAGGCAGTTTTGCTTTGCCTCTTCTCAGTTACAGTGTATTACAAGTCATATATCTTCAATAATTTATATTTTATCTCTGAATTATGAAGACCTGCAGATTCCCCCATCTCTTCTGAACAAAACAATGTCAGAATGACTGTTCTAGCCCCTACGGTTAGGAAATTATGGCCATTTGTTCGAGGTGAATCCTGAATGTGAGAAATACACTGCAGAAAACTTATACCTCTCTCTGTCTGTGTGTGTAAGGGCTGATTACAGCAGGTGCAGCTAATTTAACTGACCTAGGTATACCAAGCCCAGACTCTTAACAGCCACTGTTCCCTTTGTGCTCTGTGTATGTGTATGTTTTTGTGTCAGTATCAATATTTCTCCCATGTTGAAGTATTACTCCTCCATAATAGTATTTCTGCTAAATCAAAGTACTTCTACTACATCTTTGTACTTCTGCTCAATCATAGTAATTCTGGGAAATCATAGTATTTTTGCCAAATCATAGTATTTATCCCAAATCACAGTATTTATGCAAAATTACAGTATTTCTGCTAAAAAGCAGAAATAGTACCTTTTAGCATAAATTTCTGTCAAAAGATATTATTTATGTTAAAACATAGTATTTCTGCTAAATCATAGTACTTGTGCCAAATCATAGTATTTGTACCCAATCATAGTATTTCTGCCATATCATCGTTTTTTTACCAAATCATGGTATTTTTTTGCCAAATCATGGTATTTGTGCCAAATCATGTTATTTGTGCCCAATTAAAATTTCTGTTATGTTATAGTATTACTACTAAGTCGTAGAATTTCTGTTATGTTATAGTATATCTGCTGATTATAGTATATGTGCCAAATCATAGTATTTACAGCAAATCATAGTATTTGTGCCCAAACATAGTATTTCTTGCCAAATCGTAGTATTTGTTCTAAAACATACTATGTCTGCAAAATCACAGTATATCTGTTATGTTATAGTATTACTACTAAGGCATAGTATTTCTACCAAATCATAGTATTCCTTCAAAATCATAGTATTACTGCAATTTCATAGTATTTGAGAGACATCGTAGTATTTGTGCAAAAACATACAATGTCTGCAAAATCACAGTATATCTGTTATGTTATAGTATTACTACTAAAGCATAGTAATTCTACCAAATCATAGTATTTCTTCAAACTCATAGTATTACTGCAATTTCATAGTATTTGAGCGAAATCGTAGTATTTGTACGAAATCATGGTACTTGTGCCAAATCATAGTATTTGATGCAAATCATAGTATTCGAACCAAAACATAGTATTTGTACGAAGTCATAGTATTTCTTCTAAATCATAGTATTTCAATCAAATCTCAGCAGGTGTGCTAAAACGTAGTATTAATGCCAAATCATGGTATTTGTACTGAAACATAGTATTTCTGCTATATTGTGCTATTTGTGGAAAAAAATAGGCTGTCTGCAAAATCATAGTATATCTGTTATGTTATAGTATTATTACTAAGTCGTAGACTTTCTGTTTTGTTATAGTATATCTGCTGAATGAAGTATATGTGCAAAATCGTAGTATTTATAGCAAATCATAGTATTTGTGCTAAAACATAGTATACTGCCACATTATAGTATTTGTGTAAAACCAGAATGTCTGCAAAATCATCATTTATCTGTGATGTTATAGTATTACTACTAAGGCATAGTATTTCTGCAAAATCATGGTATTTTTGCAGAAACATTGTACTTCTGGTAAATCATAGTATTTCTACTAAATAATAGTATTTCTGGTAAATCATAGTATTTCTACTAAATAATAGTATTTCTGCCAAATCATAATATTTGTGCCAAAACATTGCATTTGTACAAAGTCATAATATTTCTTCTAAATCATAGTATTTCAATCAAACATCAGGACTTGTGCTAAAACGCAGTATTATTGCCAAATCATAGTATTTGTACCCAAACATATCAGTTCAACTTATTTAACTCTTCTCAACAGCCCAACACCTCTTCTTCGCCCCATTTCAGCAGAACTGTGAGTTTTTTCAACCCTTTTCAGCACAAATCCCAGCTTTTTCAGGTGATTTCAACAGAAATCTCTTTTTTAGTAGACATTCTGCTGATTCACCTGTTTTCAGTGCGACGTTCTACTTCTTTACCTCTTTTCAGTAGAAATTCTGCTGATTCACCTATTTTAAGCAGAATTTTCAGCCTTTCACCTCTTATCAATGCAAATCTCAGTATCTTCTGCTCATTTCAGAGGAAACCCTTTCACCTCTTTTCAGTACAATTTTAAACTTCTGTACCCATTTGAAGCAGAATCTTTGCCTTTTCACCTCTTTTCAGCAAAAGTTTCTGTTTTTTCACTTGTTTTCAGCGTAATTTTTCAATTTCTTTAATGCCATACAATTTTTGCAGCTTTTCAAATTTTTCAGTCATTTTCAGCAGAGAGCTTCAGCGTTCTTGCATCCACACAGCATTTTCGCAGGAAATGCAAACTTTTTCTATTGTTTTCCTGTTTCTCTTTATTCTTTATTATTCTAGTTGCTTCCGTACGTTTTTCGCCGTGGAACTAGTCCCACAGTTTTTATCCGATTTTCGCCATTCAAACTTTAAAAAATTCTGCTCTTTCTGCTAATGATGGCTATGACTTTTGGTGCTCATATCTTCTATACTGTTTGAGATATTGAATTTTATTTGCAATATTTTTGCCCATTGAAATGAATGGAACACATTATCAATGTGGTCACTCATTTCTGCTCGCCGGGCTGAGCTGTGTTTTAGCTCAGTGAGATGAGCATCCGTTCTCAGACTGGGAGGCCCGGGTTCAAATCCCGCTTATGGCAGCAGTTTTTTCAGATCACAGTTAAACTTTTTTAACTCTTTTAAAAACAAATTTCAGCTTTTTCACCCCTTTTCAGCAGAATTTTCAGTTTTTTCACCTCTTTTCAGCACAAATCCCAGCTTTTTCAGCTGTTTTCAGCAGAAACTCTTTTCAGCAGAAATTCTGCTGATTCACCTCTTTTCTGCAGAATTATCTGCTTCTTTACCTCTTTCCAGCAGAAATTCTGCTGATTCACCTCTTTTCTGCAGAATTTTCAGTCTTTCCACCTCTTATCAGCACAATTCGCAGCAACTTGTGCTCATTTCAGCAGAAATTCTGCTGATTCACCTGTTTTCTGCAAATTTTTCAGCTTTTTCACTTCTGTGCACAAAGCTCAGCAGCATCTGCTCATTTAGCAGACTTGTCATTTTCTCAATCTCTGTTTTGGTGAGAAATAGTTTGGCTCAGTGAGCTGAGTAGCGGCATTGAGACCAGGAGGGCCAGGTTCAAATCCTGGTCATGGTGCCTTTTTTTTTTTTCACCTCTTTTCAGTACATGTCTCAGCTTCTTTATCCCCTTTCAGTAGAATTTTTTGCTTTTCACCACTTTTCAGCAAAAATTTATGCTTCTACTCCTATTTTCAGCAGAATTTTCCGTTTCCTCAGCGCCATACGATTTTTGCACTTAATCATGTTTTTCAGTTATTTTCAGCAGACAGCTTCAGCGTTACAGCATCCACACAGCATTTTCACAGGAAATGCAACTTTTTCTAGTTATTATTATTTTCCTTTTTCCGCCTGAAATTTTGCAGCAAAACTCGCCCCACAGTTTTGAGACAAGCTTCATATATGTTACCTCATTTTGTGCGGCTGGATCTGGAATGGTGTGCTATGACTTTTGGTGTTTATGACTATTATAGTTTTTAAAATATTAATATTTTAGTGAAAGTTTTCCCGCGCTCCTCTGCCAAACAGTTTTGACAATAGGGTTACATATGTTACATCATTTTGTGCGGCTGGAGCTGGGCTAGTATGGTATGACTTTTGGTGTTTATGACTTTTATAGTTTTTGAAATATTTAGATTTTAGTGCAAATTTAGGCCAATTTCTAGGCTCCTGAGAAAGATTCTGCTTTTGGCACCATAGAAACAGACTTCATTTGTGGTGTGTTGGCTCTATCTAGTGGTATACCGGGAGTAGTACAGCCTAAAGGGTGCAATGCTTGGTGAAAACTACATATCCCACAATTCATAGCATGCCTCTACCGAGTCAAACAATGGCGGACACCACTTGGATTCTATAATGCTTTTTTTTCGTGTTTCTAGGTCACAAAATAAACTTTTAAGATATTTTCAGGCGAGAATGTAGGTGTGTAAACTTCAAATATCTGCTCGTTTTATCAGGACATCCCATATTAGCGACAATTCTCTTACGTGTTGCTGATAGCCGGCTAGCTAGCTAGCGCCGCTAGCGTAGTTAGCTAGCGCCGCTAGCGACCCTTTGTGAAAAAGCACCCAGGCTTGGCTTACATTGAGGCGGGTGAAACTCGTGTCAGCACCCAGTCGCTCGCCGACAGTATGTGTTTTAGTTGGACTTATTTTTCGTTTATATGGGCCGATGATGCTGGAAACCGAAGGCAGGAGCGTGAGGTGAACTGAATTTCAGATAAGAAGTTATGACCTGCACTCTATTTGGGTCAGACATAAACCGAGTTTAGGTGTAATTTATTTTCGTTGACCTTTTACAATCGTAGTGCCACGGGAGTTTATATACAGCTGTGTGCGCACTAAGTTACTGACGTTGGACTTTATTTTATTCACAAGGGTTAGTTCATAGAGTTGCCGTACAAACGGAATCGTCCCACATTCAGAGAAAACATTATTTATTCTGTCGTTACGAAGCCTCCCCTGTCATTCTCTCGCGTGTTGAAACGTCAATCATGAAACTGATCAATGATCGGCTGTTCGCTCTTATTTATCGCGCTAAACAACAGCAGCACGTTTAAGCTTGATCAGCTGTTGTTAGAATTCTTTTGATTTTAATTTCTAGTATCAGCTGATGTTTGCTGGAGCATGAAGATGAAATCAGGAGATGTCCTTACTGAATCATCAGAGCTGAACTGGTGATGGAGAAACAGGTTTACACTTTAGGTGACATGAATGAGTTGAAGGGAAGTTATGAGTTGTTTCTGAGAGACAAATACACACCAAGCTCCTTTTTTGTTTAGCTGACAGCTGGTAACTGTGCAGGGGCGGATCTAGCAAAGCTTTTGCCAGGGGGCCAGCTAGGGCATTAACAGAGAAAGGTGGACACAAAGATATACTTTTCTTTCTTACTCTCATATAAAATATTTAGCTTTTATTAAATAGTTATCTGAATCTTACAACCAAAGTTTGTATAATAATACACAAGATTGGCTGTAGACCATTGTTCATCATTCAGAACACTGTGTAAAAATAACAAAAAACAAAAAGTGAATGCAAAAGTGCATAAATATTTATTTTACGTGTTTGATGTGTGTGGCGGGGCGTGGTCTGCAGTGCCGCTGCAGGGGAGGTGGACCCACCTGAGCGGCATCCGCAATCACGCCTCTTGGGCGTAGTCTGTGCTCTCTCGGCTGTTTTTTGGGTGTGTTGTTGGGCTGTGAGTTGAAAAGCTACAGCTGGCTGTGTGGGTACACCAACCATGTGTGAAAAGTGGTCCATAACGTAATGGTTCAAAGCGTGTTCATGCAAACATTGTCGGGGTCTGCCGTGATACAATGGGACTTCTGCTCATGAACCTGTGTGCACAGCGTCTGCAAATCGGGGCTGTACGAAGTCACCTCATCTTTACCCAAAACTGTAAGCTGTCATCTGTGAGGCGCGAGTGGTGTTTGTTTTTACCATAATTCATGGTGGAGAATGGCTGCTCTTCTGAGTTTTGCTGTCTGTAGCTGTATGAATGGCAAACTACACTGATTAGCAGCGGCATAGGCACACTTAAAATTTCTTCTGAAATTTTCGCTTTCTAGTATTACTTTTACTACCTCCAAATAACATAAATTTTGTTTTACTTTCATTCACTGATAGCTTATTAAATACAAACCATCTATTTAACTTCATGAGTTCTGTTTCCACTGTTTTCAGTAATTTCTTTATCTCTTTTCCAGAGCAAAATAAGTTTGTATCGTCAGCAAACATCACATATTTTAAAGTATCACTGGCTGTACAAATATCATTTATATAAAGTAAAAATAACTTAGGTCCCAAAACAGATCCTTGCGGAACTCCACAAGTTACTTTTCTAAGTTTAGATTTCATGTTATTAATACTCACATATTGGAACCTATTATTCAAGTAACTATTTAACCAAAATTGTACAACACCTCTTAAACCATACCTTTCACATTTCTGTAAAAGTAAAGAATGACCTATCGTATCGAAGGCTTTACGTAAATCAATAAACACACCTATTCCAAACTGTTTTTCATCCACAGCCGTTGCAATATTTTCAATAAATTCCATCACAGCTAGAGATGTTGAGCGATTTCTTTTGAACCCATACTGATGATCATTCAATAAATCATATTTATCAATAAAAGAATCTAGTTTGTTTGCAAATAGTTTTTCAAGAATCTTTGAAAACTGAGGCAGTAAAGATACCAGTCTATAGTTTGACACAATCTGTTTATCACCAGTTTTATATAGTGGGATCACTTTGGCAATTTTCATTTTATCTGGAAAAATTCCAGTTTGAAATGATTTGTTACAAATATATGTTAACGGTTGAAGGATACTATGAAGAACTTCTTTAATTAACGACATATCAAGGTCGTCACAGTCCATGGATTTTTTACTCTTGAATTTGCTCACCACTTCTACAATGTCACTCTCACAGACTCCACCAAGAAACATTGAGTTACATTTACAAGAAGTAGAATCTACTTCATCATTTCCTCCTGGTACAGAAATCTCTTTTGCCAAGTTGGGACCTACATTAACAAAGTAATCATTAAATTCATTAACTATGCTCTCAATATTCTCAATCACTACATTACCTCTTTTTACAATACGTGTTGGAGAACATATATTATGTTGATTTTTTATTATCCTATTTAATACACTCCAGGTAGCCTTAATATTATTTTTATGTTTTTGAAGCAGCTGTTCATAATATCTTTTCTTTTCATATCGCATAATAGATGTTAATTTATTTCGATATTTCTTATATTTGTGTTCATTTTCCTTTGTTCTATGTGTCAAAAAAATCCTGTATAACCTATTTTTCTTTTTACAGGCTCTTTCCAGACCTTGTGAAAACCATGGTTTTTTCTTTTTAGAATTTTTGGAAAACTTTTTAATTGGACAATGGCTGTCATAGATTGACAAAAATATATCCAAAAACGCATTATATGCATCATTAGTGTCTTCCACATAAACTTTTTGCCAGTCATAATTTTCTAAGTCTGTTTTAAAAGCCGCAATTTGTTCTGGTGTTTTTATTCTACCACTGTAATCAATCTGCTTTTCCTCTTGAAAATGAAGTTGATTGTTCATTTCAAACACTGAAAAGACAGGCAAGTGATCACTTACGTCTGTGACTAACAGTCCACTATGCATCTTGCCATCTATCTTATTGACAAAAATATTGTCGATCAAAGTAGCACTATCCATCATTATTCTGCTCGGCTTTAGAATCAATGGATGGAACCCAAAACTAAACATTGTATCAATAAATTCTGAAGTCTTATTATGGTCGTTTGCCTTCAATAGATCAATGTTAAAATCACCACAAAAAAAAGTCACCTTTTCCTTGTGTTTTTCTAATATTACAGAAATTTCTTTAGTAAACTGATCTATACAGGATGCAGGTGTACGATAAATGCAGCTAACTAATATGTTTTTAGATCTTTCAACCTGAATTTCAGTGGTTAAACATTCCATCAAGTTATCAATCACAGCAGTCATATTGTTAACAACTTTACATTTAAGATACGAAATAACAAACATGGCAACACCTCCTCCTCTTCTATTCTTCCTATTTTGCCAAAACATTTCATAGCCCTCTAGTCCATACGCTTTGATTTTAGAAATATTACTGTAAAGACTCCGACTGTTAAAGTGGATTAATGAAAAACCTTTTATCTTGGGGTCCAACTCTTCCCCATTATAATATTCACATGTCATATCAACATTCTGATAGAGGTGGATATCTGGATCAATACTATTGTCCAACTCTTAAAATTTATAATCATGAGATCCAAAATATTCCATTTTTTGCCTTTGTGTTTTTTTTTGTTCACACATTCACATGCATAGTTATTTTTCTCACAGTTATCAGATATTATTCATATCACAGTCAGCAACACAATTCTTTTCTACACTGAACTCTATTTCTTTTGTTTAAATCTTTCAAGATCTGCAATGTCTCTGACAACAATTACTTTAGCTTGTTCTGGTGTCCCATTAGGTCTTATGAATACCTTACAGTTCCTGGTCCAGGTATCTTGGATGTGCCTTTCCTTCTTCAATAGTCTTGCCTGTCATGCAATTTCAGCATTTCTCTTGGTGAGATGCTCATTCACATATACGCCGGTTCCCTTTAACTTCTTTCCCATCTTTAACAGTTCAACTTTATATTTCCTGTTCACAAATCGTAGTATGATAGTTGGCATCTTGGTATGTTTTTGTGGAATAGTATGACGTGCAGCTATGTTTTTGCTATCCAAAGGAATGTCTTTGTCTTTGAAAAACTGAATAACTTGCTGCTCAAGCAAATCCTTTTCAGCTCTTGGTGCATCTTCCCCCCTCCTTGTCACCTGCTGCTCCGTACATAGGTGTAGTGATTTGTCTTCAGTCCAGAAATAATCACATCTTCCATTCTTGTATACTGCTCCAAATCTTCAACTCTTTTTTCCAGCTCTTCAATCTTCTTATCTTTTTCCTTAATCACAATCTTCAGTTGTCTTACTTCTTCAATTAAGTCCAGTAATCCTGCTTGCTGTTTCACCACCTTACTCAATTCCTCTGACATGAAGTTAAGAGACTTCTTAACTTCTTCAATATCTTCTGTTAGCCTCTTAGTTGTCATGTTTCTTGATCACCAATTTAAATTGTTAGAAGACAAAAGGAATTCCAGGCTCCAGGTAATCCAATAGGCCAGGTGTTACTTGTAGAGCACATGTGATGAAAAAAAGGATCCTAAACTTCAGAATTTGTGGAAATACTCACACAAAATGAAGCAGAACTTCTTTGGTTACAACTTGTATCTTCACAATCTTTTGGATGTTAAGTTCTTTTCGTGATGTTTGTTGGATTGCTAAGAGTAACAAACACAGTTTTCCCAATCAGCAGCCATCTTGGTTGTTGAATCTTGAACTAAGACCTCGACCTGCGAGTCTTGAACACGTATCTACGTACGTACAGGTTCAAGATACTAACACTCAGACAGCTCTTGAATGCAGTCGGCCCGGGAGATTGGTTTGCGACAATCGATCTAACAGATGCTTATTTTCATGTGGCTATACACCCAAAACACAGGCAGTTTCTGAGGTTTGCATTCGAGGGCGTAGCCTACGAATACCTAGTGCTGCCGTTCGGGCTGTCGCTCGCTCCTCGCACCTTTACGAAATGTGCCGAAGCAGCCCTAGCGCCCCTCAGAGAGAGAGGCATCCGCATCTTAGCCTACCTAGACGACTGGGCTCTCGTAGCTTGCTCCAGAGAGCAGGCGGAGACACAGCTGTCACTGGTTCTGTCACACATTCAGACACTGGGGTTCTCTGTGAACTTTCAAAAGAGCTCGCTAATCCCGAGTCAGCAGATTTCTTTCCTCGGTTTGGAAATATGCTCGCTTTCCAGCCGCGCATGTTTGTCGGAGCACAGAGTGGCCGCGTTTCATCGCTGCCTCGCTCAGTTTCAGCTGGGACGCAGACTGGGTTTCCAGACGTTATTACGCTTGTTGGGCATGATGGCATCTATGATCACCGTAGTGCCACTTGGACTGTTAAAAGTAAGAGCGTTTCAATGCTGGACTCTCTCTCACTGCCTGTGTGCATCGCGTCACCTCCGGAGGAGGCTGCCGGTAACCGCGTCTTGCATGCTAGCTCTCCGTCCTTGGAGGGAGCCCAGGCTGCTGCATCAGGGCTCTCGGATTGGGAGGGTGTTGTTTCGCAAGGTGGTGTCCACAGATGCTTCCCTAAGAGGGTGGGGAGCGCTGTGCGAGGGTGCATCAGTGAGAGGGATCTGGTCCGCAGCCCAGCGCCAGCTGCACATCAACCACTTAGAGCTGTTAGCAGTTGTTCTTAGCTCTAAAGCATTTCCGTCCAGTCCTGGAGGGCCAGCATGTCTTAGTCAGGATGGACAATTCAACAGTGGTGTCTTACATAAACAGGCAGGGAGGAACACGCTCTCTTCCCCTGTTGCAGCTGTCTCGCTCTCTGCTGTTACGGTGCAGTGTTCATTTTCTGTCTCTAAGAGCCACCCATGTCCCGGGCCACCTGAACCTGGAGCCAGACCTTCTCTCCAGGGGGGGTCCTCTGGTGAGAGAATGGAGGTTACACCCTTTAATAGTGGTTCAGATTTGGGATCTATTTGGCAAGGCGCAAATAGATCTTTTTGCTTCCAGGGTAAATACTCACTGCCCCCTGTTCTTCTCCATAATCGACCACAATGCACCCTTGGGCTTGGACGCGCTAGCACACCAATGGCCAGACGTGCTCCTGTATGCATTTCCCCCAGTGGAAATGATATCTCCAGTTCTAGAGAGAGTGCGTCGGCATTCCCTCTCTCTGATTCTAGTGGCCCCTTGGTGGCCCACAAGATCATGGTATGCAGAAATAATCAGCCTGCTAGCAGTGAGTCCTTGGCAGCTTCCTCTCCGCAGGGATCTCCTCTCTCAGGCGGGAGGAGAAGTGTTTCATCCGTGCCCAGATCTGTGGCGTCTTCATGCTTACCTGCTGAGAGGCTAAACTTGATTGCGAAGGGTTTGAAACCTAGTGTGATAGCGACAATTCAGAGCGCTAGGGCCTCATCTACTAGAGGCTTGTACGCTTACAAATGGCGAGCCTTCGAGCAATGGTGCCAGGACCGCCACACTCTCCCATTTCAGTGCTCTATTGTGGATGTTTTGACATTCCTGCAGGAGCTGCTGGATAAGGGCCTTTCATATTCGACAATTAAGGTTTATTTAGCAGCTATATCTGCTTGTCATATTGGCTTTGACGGGGTGACACCAGGTGCACATCCCCTCGCCATACGTTTTCTGAAAGGGGTTCGCCGGCTGAGACCCGTGCTTAAGTCCAGTGTCCCTGCTTGGGACTTGTCTTTGGTGCTGGAGGCCCTTTGTAGCCCCCCGTTTGAACCCATCGAGTCTGTGGATATGAAATTTCTTTCATATAAGACTGCATTACTTCTCGCTTTGGCTTCGGCAAAGCGAATGGGTGACCTTCATGCGCTGTCCGTGCATCCCGCCTGCACACAGTTTTCTCCTGATGGTCACAAGGTTGTATTGCGTCCAAATGCTGCCTATTTTCCCAAGATCATGCCTGCATCTTATAGCTCAATGGAGTTTGAGTTGCTGAGCTTTTGCTCCTCTCCTTTTGCATCTGAGGAGCAGAGGAGGATGCATTCTCTTTGTCCAGTGCATGTGCTACGCACCTACATTGAGCGCACTCAGAATGTGCGTTTATGTGATCAGCTGTTTGTCTGCTTCGCCAATCCAAATAGAGGTAGATCTCTGTCCAAACAGAGGCTGTCCCACTGGATTATAGAAGCTATCTCACTGGCATACGGCACCAGAGGTCTTGCTTTGCCCCACGGGGTGAGAGCTCATTCCACCAGGGGGATGGCAACCTCATGGGCTCTTTTTAAAGGGGTGCCTGTAGCTGATATTTGTGCGGCAGCTAGTTGGGCATCACCGCACACTTTTGTGCAGTTTTATCGGTTGGACGTTACAGGCCCTTCGGTGGCTCATACTGTCCTTTCTGCTGGGTCTACCACTCACTAAGGAAGTGGTGGCCCGATTCCGGTTCGGTGGCTGCTCTGCGGGGCGTGTATATATGTCCCATACTTATGTGTTGTACCGAGTGAATTGACTGAAAGGGAATGAATAGTTATGTCTATAACTTCTGTTCCCTGAAGGAGAGGAACGAGGTACAACACAAGGTGGCCCCACTGAGCAGTTTGGCTCGGTAAAGAGCGGCTATCGAACTGAGGGATGACTGTGATGACAGCGGCTATATGTGCAGGCGGGGCCGTGCGTGTGTCATCACACGTCATCTGCCTTAAAGGCGTGAATAAAGGTTTCTTCAGCCAGGACACGCGAGGGCGTGATATCCCATACTTATGTGTTGTACCTCGTTCCTCTCCTTCAGGGAACAGAAGTTATAGACATAACTATTCGATACTCCCACTCCACCCGATCAAACGCTTTCTCAGCATCCAATGAAATTGCAAGAGCCCTATAATTAGTGTTCTGAGAGAACAACATTAATGAGTCGGCGTACATTGGAGCGGAAGCATCTATTCTTGACAAAACCCGTTTGGTCGGGCTTTATCAGAACTGGCAGAACCTCCTCCAATCGTCTAGATAAAATTTTGGACAGAATGTTGCAATCTACACCGAGTAAACTTATAGGTCTGTAAGATGTACACAGATCTGCACGTTTATCCTTCTTTAAGATCAGGGATATATTAGCTTTTCCACTCTGTAAGGATTTGATTGCATCTAAGATTTCCTGCGCCCTAATGGGACTGCAAAGATCTAATCGACTTTCCTCTGATAGTACAGGGAGATTATATTATTATCAAGAAACATTTTCCTAACATCTACAGTATTTTGAGACTCAGGGGAATATAAATCCTGATAGAACTCTTTCATTATTTTGCTGATAAGTTTAGCCTCAAATTGTAAAACACCTTTCTTATCTTTTAGAGAGGGTATTGCATAAGAGCCCTTTTTCCCCTGGGCAAGTAAGTGTCCAGGTTTGTTGCCCGATTCAAATAACCTATGTTTTGCATAGAATATTGCAGTTTCTGCTTTCTGAGTTAGTAGTTGGTCCAGGGCTGATCTGGCTGCATCCAGTTTTTTAAGCACAGAAACAGACGAGGATTTCTTAAACTGCTTCTCCAAGTTAGTAATGTCGCGTTCAAGTACTAATTGTTTGGCTAAGGTGCTCTTCTTTTTCGCTGAGGTGAAAGAGATAATAGAGCCCCTGAGAAATGCCTTACCCGCCTCCCATAGAGTAGAAGCACTAACCCCCGGTAAGTCATTTGTAGAAAGAAAAAGTTCCCCCTGATCTTTTAAATATTTTACAAATTCAGGGTCACTAAGGAGAGCTGGGTTTAGCCGCCAGTGTCTAGACAAGGCATCATAATAAGGTGGTAATAATTCCATTGAGACTGATGAGTGGTCTGAGAGAGCGCATGTGTTGATCGAACAACCCTGAGTTCTGTCAAGGACAGATCTAGAAACAAATATATAATCAATTCTGGAAAAAGAAAAACGGGGGCGTGAGAAAAATGTAGTCTTTCACATGTGGATTACAAACTCTCCAGGCATCAAAAAGGCCAAGATCTGAGCATAAGTCCATTGTAGCCTTTGCCATTTTTGAAGGTGGTTGAGATTTTGGTGGATTATAATCAACTTCAAGACTCAAACCACAGTTAAAATCCCCACCAATTATTACATGATTCGGACACACAGAGGAAGTTTTTGC
The DNA here is from genome assembly GCA_922035795.1 of Oreochromis mossambicus. Lineage (NCBI taxonomy): Eukaryota > Metazoa > Chordata > Actinopteri > Cichliformes > Cichlidae > Oreochromis > Oreochromis mossambicus. The sequence continues at coordinate 8,015 of CAKLIZ010001916.1, read as the reverse complement.
CAGAAGGTTTGAATAAAACAATCTATCAAAAGTATTTGGTGCATAAACACTTCCTAATAGAATTTGTTCCCCATATAAAAGCCCAGTAATCAGAATAAATCGTCCGTCTGTATCCCTTACAATAGTATTTAGAGTGAACGGTAGATTTTTATGGATCAATATTGCAACGCCTCTACTTTTAGAGTTAAAAGAGGAATAGTAAATTTGTCCCACCCAATCACGCTTGAGTTTTAAGTGTTCAGAATCTGTTAGGTGAGTCTCTTGCAGTAATGCAATCTGCACTCTCTTTTTTGAGTGAGGAAAATATTTTACGTCTCTTAATAACGTGATTAATTCCCTTGACATTGAGAGTTATAATTTTTATGTTACTCATTGTAAAAGTTGTCAGTCATTGGACAAAGATTGTCAACCCGAAGCAAACAAAAAGACCCATCATAATAAACACACTGTAGAAGATTTAACCCATGGCCTGGACTGGCCATGCTGACATGAACAAAACCATCGTAAACTAATGACAAAAGAACCCTTACACACACAGCAAACTGCATAAGAATATAGGAATTAGGATAAACGTCAAAATATCACAAACCAGAAACAAACAAAACAAAAACAAAAAACGAAAACAAAAAAGCCACCCACTGGGTGGTATTACAAGACCAGTGTAGCCAAAAGAAGTTTCACTCCACGGGAGAAAAGAAAAAAACAAACAAAAAACAACCCACCCCCGCTTCCCAAACCTGAATAAAATCGGGTTACTGTCAGTTGTGAAACAAAATTAAAGACTGAGTAAACAATTAGTACTGTGTACTAGATATTGGCCCTAAAGCCACTTTAGGTACAAAGAATGAACAAATCTCTATTTTCCCTTTAAACTGTCTCTTTCCCCTCAAGCTGCATTAAACACAGTGGACTTACGCATCCTATGGCGTGCTGAACCAATGTCATGTTCTAAGTTAAATCCAACAGTGCCACAGTTTGTACGGGACAAGCATCAGTTGTCTTTTAATCCAGCGCATTGATGAAACTTTGTGCATCTTTAGGCGAATCAAACTTGTGTTCAGTGCCATTGTGATTCAACACGAGCGTCGCTGGGTAGCGCATTCTGAAGCGGATGCCCTTGTTAATTAAGGCACAACAAGAAGCATTAAATCCCTGTCGTTTCTCACAGGTCGCGTAGGAAAAATCCTGGTGTATAAAGATCCACTGTCCGTCGTAGTGAAGTTCTGGGGCCGCTCTCACTGTTGCCATGATCCGCAGTTTGTCTCTGGAGTTGTGGAGCTTAATAATCACCGGCCTGGGGTGAGCACCCCGCGGGCCGAGGCCCCGGTGTGCACGGTCAATTTAATGCGAGCTTTACCCGTGCAGCTGTTCCCCAGCCCGAGCGTAGCAGGCAGCCAGGCTTCAAAAAACTGAATAGGACTCTCACCCTCCGCGCCTTCTTTCAGATTAATAATGCGGATGTTGTCACGCCTGCTGCGGTTCTCTAAATCATCCAAGCTTTTAGCCATGATCTTAATCTTCTCCTCAGCTTCAGCCAGTCTTCCGCGAGGTCAGTCACCCCGTCTTCCACATCTGAGATTCTCTGCTCTGCCTCCGTGACGCGTTTGGTGAGGTTTCCAGCGAGGACAAAATTTTCTCCAGTGTCCCAGACAGTGTAGACCAGGGGTCCCCAATCCCAGTCCACGAGGGCCGGTGTCCCTGCAGGTTTTAGATCTCACCCTGGGTCAACACACCTGGATCACATGATTAGTTCATTACCAGGCCTCTGGAGAACTTCAAGACATGTTAAGAAGGTAATTTAGCCATTTAAATCAGCTGTGATGGATCAAGGACACATCTAAAACCTGCAGGGACACCGGCCCTCGTGGACTGGGATTGGGGCCCCCTGATGTAGACAGATTTTGGTCAATTACCTCACTGATGCTATTAGTCACCTCACGGATGAGAGCTGCGGTGTCCACCGGGGGCGAGGACTGGTCGCCTGTTGCTACTAGCATGTCAGTTTGGCTAGCAGTGGTCGTCATGGCGGCCGTCGTCTTTCGAGTCTGTATCTTTGTCTGTTTTGACATTACTTGTCGTCCAAAAAGCGTATTTAGGGCTGTTGCGTATTCCCAAAACTCTCAGTCAGTAGTTTAGATAAAAATATAGACAGTAGCGCGCATTACACTGTAATAAATACAGGTGAAAGCGGGAGCACAGTGAAAGCACGTCTTCTAGCCAACCATCTTCACTGGAAGTCCCCACAGATATTCTATTCTATATTAAACAAATATGTAGGACTGCCTTTTTTACAGTATGAAGCACAGTGAGGCGACTGTTGTTCTGATTTGGCGCTGTTTAAATAAAATTGAATTGAATTGTATTCAATGTCTTCATAGAGCAGACATGTGCTGAAACCCCTCACCACACACACACACACACACTCCAAGGGTGACTGATAGCTGATGTCAAGCTGTGGTTGGAAAAGTGGGCTATGTCTGAAATGACACATTACAGCGCTCGACAGTGACGTGGTGTCCTGAATGTTTCTCATCTACCGAGTCACCTGGAAGGATATTACACCTGAACACACACACACACACACACACACACACTGGTTAATGGGTTTTCCATGGGGCTGACATCCCATCACATTATACAGTCAGAGCAGGAGGACTCCCTCACACATCATCTGTCCCTCCTTCAGGCTGAGGGCTGCCAGCCTCTCTCAGACCAGCAGCTGGACCAGAACCACAGAACAGAACCAGTGAGAACTGTTCTGAGACGGCGGCTGTGATTGGTTCTGCTGTTTTCAGCGATATCTGTAAGGCAGGCTATGATTTGTGAAGCGCTGTCATTTAAATGCAGCTGAGTCATTTTTGGAGCAGGCGGGCAGGGTAAACGTGGTATTGCTGGTTATGACTGATGAGATTACAGTTAATCATGGAAAGTTTATTCAACAGTGATATTTACTATGCCATAGATACATAATACATACATGGTATCATAGATCTTTTTAGGTGCTGGCTACCACTGGTTCCTGTGGATGCTACAGCGTGAGGCGATGGTGGGCATCTGCAGCAGCACAGCGAGGACTGAGGCTGGCTGGGATCACCACACAGTAGCTAACGGTCCACACTGTGCTTCGTGGTTTTTTTCAGGCACTGCGACCCGGAAACCAGAACCAGAGCAAGAGAAACAGTCGGACCACACGGTGAAGATCGCCGGCTCCATCGCCGGCATCCTGCTGTTCATCATTATCTTCCTGGGAGTCGTCCTGCTGATGAAGAAACGGTAAGGAAATCACAAACACGGAAACAAGGCAGCCTGCAACTTTAGGACGCTGGGCTTTAAGAGTCCGTCGTAGTTTCACACTTTCACTGCTCTGGTTTTTACAGTTTACTGAGTGTTTCACTCTGGTCATTGCTTCTAAATGTATTTGTTTAACAGGTGATCTGAAATCCATTTCACTGATTTTACTATGAGAATGGTGAGTTTAATGACCATTAATGACCTGCTGTGGCCCTTAATGGCAAAGATACTCGCAGCTGATTTAGTTCAATATATAAATAATTACTTGATTGATAATGACAATAGCTACTGATGGGTGCGTTGTTACATTCTGAAACTTTATTTAGTACTAACATTTCTATGAGCAAGCCTTACGATTCAGAGGAGATGAAAACCAGACCTGAACTGACCGGCTGAGGAAGCTTAGTGATGAAACGAGCAGGTCCACAGGTGCACCTGAGTCCAGCAGCACTGGTGATGTCAGTGACATTTAACGAACTGCAGCTTGATTAAAGAAAGTCTAACCTTAGCTTAAAGGCTTTGTGACCAGATAGATGTGTCAGTCTAATCTGAGGCTGAGGTTCTTCAGATTTACACAATAACACCTCAAAGATGAGATGTTGGCATCACATAAACTGCAGTTCAAGGAATTTACTGAGCAGTCGGTGGTCAGAGGGAACATCAAGGTATCGTCAGCATAGAGGGGACGCTGTGGACTTCAGATGTGTGGCTGATGAAGCTCTGACCCTAACCCTGACAAGCAGAGTGTAAACCAGCGCTGCTCTCACCATGTTTGTGACGGAGCTGTAGCTACCTGTTCAGCTTGGTGACGGCTTCACTAAGGAGCTCCATCATTACACCACCTGTCATATCGAATCACCTGCTGGGTGCTGTGCTGAGTCAGCATTTGATCTGGGAACCTCTAAAGCAGAATCTATTAAACAAACATTACAGAATATTACAAACTCCTTTCTTCTACACACACAGACACACAGACAGACACACACACACACACAGACAGACACACACACACAGACACAGACAGACAGACACACACATGCACAGACACACACATGCACAGACACAGACACACACTGATTCCTGTAACTCACCCTTCATCTCTTTCTCCTCATCTGTCTCTCGCTGGCGTCACCACTCAGCAGAATTTCACATGTTAATAATCACATATAAATATTATATGTAAAGATTCAGCTTTACATGTATGTCAGGGGGAGCAGATCTGCCGTGTTCCTTTCTGATCCTCTGGTGCAGGTCTTATAACATGTCCAAACTCAAAATAACGAGCTTGAAGCAGTGTGACTTGATTCCAGTTTGATTTCATCCCAGTTTCACTTGATTCCAGTATGATCTGAGATGCTGGAACATTTATTTTAGAATTAGTTTTCAGAATCAGAACACTTTGTTAAATGATGTCATTTAAATTCCGTTATTTTGATTGGTCACTCGATCCCTGATTGTTCAGGTCTATTGATTGGGTTAGGGGTTAGGTTCCAGTTTGATTTGATCCCAGTATGGTCCCAGTATGATCCTAGGATGATCCCAGTGTGAGTGGTTGGGTCTGTTGATTGCTGTGAGAGCTGCATGTGGACGACGGGGCCTGTAGACGGTGGCGTCCACAGAGCGGGGGGCGCTGCCACACTCAGGGGTTAAATGACGATGGCGCCGTGTGGACCTTCTGATCAGCAATTTCCAGGAAGTCAGAGAGGAGGACGGTGTTTTGTACGTGGAGCGTAGCTGGACATCAAAGACGCGGTCGTGCCGGCGTGCTGGCGGTGACACTGAGGAAAATGAGGATGAATAATGGAGCAGATTGCAGCAGTAATCACCATTAAACTGTATCTGGACCCACTTTATTCTCCAACATCAAACACACGGCCCCACTGGGACACACTAACACACACACATCATTTATCCTGCACACACACTTAAACACAGACAGAAAAGCTTCTGTGTTTGGAGAACGTCGAAGATAAGAGAGAAATTTAGATGAAAGAGCATTTTATTCTTTTTTTTCAGAGTCGCCTCAAGCTAAATGGCTTCAGGCATCGCAGACATAGACACACACTTTTTACTTCACACACGCACACACTTCTTTTAAAGCGTGTGTGTGTGTGTGTGCGCCCAGTTTGAATCGCACTCATATGTTGGGTCGATCAAGCTCTGATCTCCCTCACAGATATTGGAGAGAGAGCGAAAACGAGACGGCTGCTCGGCCTCTAATGAGGTTTTTAATGTTGACAGGGTGCGTTTGATTTCCACTCTGTGACCAAACGGGGTCAGACTCATTACAGCGGGCGTCAAAACAGGAAGCTGGATGTTGAAGGAGTAATGCAGGGTGATGAGACCGCGGCTCTCAGGCGTCCCCGGCACCGCCGCTTCCTGTCGTCAGGCTTCAAGCTGCCCGGTGACAGATGCTGAATAATCTGCCTGCAGCTGGTGATGTGCACAGGTGCATCAGTGAGAGCGAGGATGCTGAAGAAAAGCTTCTGCGCTCATCGGGAGCTGCTTCATTTCCAAACACCACAAAACAAGCCAAACGCACGATGACCTTTGTACCCCTGAAAGCTTGCATTTTGTGCCGGCAGTGACTCAGACAGCAGAGAGAGAGCTGGTTGAATCAGTGAGGTGAATTTCTGTCACAAGCAGAGAAACCTGAGGCGTCTTAGCGCTGAAATCCCAAGGACGACTCCCAAGGTTAGCATCCTGCCTCGCAGTTTTAAAGAAAGTCCGATATAATGCTTTCATCCTTTGGTCATACTCCAACGCTGTGCCACTTTCATGACATTCAGCCTTGTACTTTTTCTCTAACACTGGAGGCAGAGTGCTGAAAAGCAGCTTCCTGTTTTCAGCTCAAACCAGAGTCAGGCCTGACACATCGTACAAATACAGACATAGACTCCACGCTTTGAAGCATTCCTGTATGTTTGTTTTAGAACCAGAAGTGAGCATATTTGGACGAGAGGTTGGAGTGCTAAGTTGTACAAAAGGACAGAAACCTCACAGCAGCCATGTTATTGGTCACATGATGTCATTAAAAGGCTCCAACAGCACAAACACGGTGCAGAGGTCCAATTCAGGGGAAGCTAGCAGACAGCTAGCAGCTACCTGTGTCACCATCTACCTGTCAGTCACAGAGGCCACGCCCCTAATAATGCAATGCCTCGGTTTCCATGGATGCAACAAAATCCTGTTAAATGCATGTAGACGTGGACTGAAAGCTTGATGTAAAAGTCATCTCGATGTGTTGACTGGTGTCAGTGTGAGCTCAGACTAACAGCCTGTTGTTAACTGTGGAGGACCCAGAATAGTGTCCAGAGGAACCCCACGAGCGGCTGATTGGTGACTGCATGTGGAAACACTCCTGCTGTTTCTCACTGAGGGTGATTTGATACTCGTTGGTATTTTTGGAGAGTTAAACGTGTTTATTCTTCTGTTTCTCAGTCCAGGCTTACCGCCGTGTAGCTGTCTGTACAGAGGAGTAAATACCACATGAGCTCTGTACACACTCCTCTGAATTAATCAGGCGTGATCCTCCCCTCGTACACTGGTGCCAGCCAATCACTGCTCTCCTTCACACAGAATGATCGTCTGTTCTCTCTGAGACATTAATCTGTGGTTTCCTTTTTCTGTTTCTTTCCCTCCATCTCATCACTCCCTCTGCTCCGCCCCCCCACCACTCAGACGAAGAAATTATCACTCCTACACTTATTACCTGTAAGTAACCTGTTTGACCTCTGACCCCTCACCTTCACACTGACATCAAAGCTGAAAGACTGAATGTGTCCTGCCTGTAACCCTGATTACCCTGAACCTCTGACCTCTGACCCTGATTGTTTGATATTTAATCCCTGAACAGGTGATCTACCTGTGAGCAGCCCTTCTCTGTGTAGTCTGTAATGTAATTATAATCTGATCACCTTAATCCATAGGTTTAACCTTTGACCCCTAACCCAGAAACCAGAAGAAGCATGCCTCAGTGTCAGGTCTCCACCCCTCTCCTGACCTTTGGCCCCTGGTGTTTAGAGCACGTTTTTTCTCCAGTCTGACCTGTAACCCGGGACACGACCTTAAACTTTAGGTGTGTGGTTTCCTTTGACCTTTAACCTCTGCCACATCATGCACTCTGACCTCTGACCTCAGCCCTGTGTACTGTAGCATGAGGGTGATGTTTACTGACATGTTGGTGGAGGCGGCGTTACCACGGAGTCCAGATGCTGGGACGTCCAGAAAGGCAGATGCTTCTCTGAAGAGCAGAGTGAAAGCGTGACTCTTTTGTTGTCATGGTTGTCATGGTAACAGACATAACTGAGGGTCAAACCCTGAGGAACCCCACACAGCATCGGTGAGGATGAGGAGAGCCCCTCAGTTCAGCTCAGTTTTCTTTGTCCTCCTGAGACCCGAGAGAACCGAGAACAGCTGAGATATCAGTGGAACGTCCAGGATGTCCTCTGTTTGGGACATCACACCTAAGCTGGATAGCTCAAATGAGTCAAACGATATAGACCAAAAACAAGTGTTCATTACAGAGGACATAAATGAATAGACTGGGTCTCAGGAACAGCACCAAATCTCAACAACAGTTCCCTCACTGTGCTTCATATTGTAAAGACCCGACAACCATTTCACCTCCTATGAGCAAGCACTTGGTGACAGTGGGAAGGAAGAAACCTCCAGGAGATCCCCCGGCAGCCTACACCTATTGCAGCATAACTAAGGGAGGATTC
>CAKLIZ010001915.1:0-27610 GCA_922035795.1 Oreochromis mossambicus | reverse complement strand
ACACACACACACACACACACACACACACACACACACACACACACACATTCCTGCTTACATATAGAAGTTCACACATATACATACAAAGCCTTGTCTTAGAACTATGTGGGCGTTACTTCTTGTGTGAACTGTCTCTCAATAAAAGGCAGCAGGAGGAGGCCATCGTCGGGGTCATTTTCGTGGTGGACACAGACGAGGCCTCCCTTGCGCAAGTAATCGATCGATCGACTGTCTTGTTTTCTTTCATGATGAATAAGTCTCTAGAACTAGCGGGGTTTGTGGGAACAGACCCAACAGCGAAACTCAGGTGTGTGCATTTTCCAAACCCTGTCTCTTCTGTCGTGGTGAAGAGCACACCATGGAAGGAAGGCACTTCATAAGGAAAAGATTGATTTCATCCGAACTAAAGGACTATGCTTCAGCTGTCTTAAGCAGGGACACATGAGTAGTTCGTGCAAAGAAAAGGCAAGTTGTCAGGTTTGTGCACAACTGCACCCCACAGTGTTACACATGAAGACTAAGCCCAGTGCTACAAGCAAAAGGGCAGCTTCTGAAGTGGAATCATTAGAAAGAGAAGACCAAACAGAGTCAGTCGTGAAAGGATTTGTTGAAATGGAAGCACCTGCTCACGCTGCAGAGAAAACAGAGCACATCTTGGCAATAGTTCCAGTCCAAGTGAAACCTAAAAGAGGACAAAAGGGGACACACACTTATGCTTTTCTGGACCCTGGCAGTACTGCCTGCTTTTGTACTGAAGAGTTAATGCATGAGCTTAACTTGACTGGCAGGAAGACAAACATTTTGCTGAAAACGATGGGAGAAGAAAAGGTCGTCAGTAGCCACATTGTGTCTGGGTTGGAAATAAGCAGCTTAGACAGTGACGACTTCTTTGAGTTGCCAGAAATGTACAGTCACAGTGACATTCCTGCTTCTGCCGACAATGCTCCTTCTCAAGACTACGTGAACAGGTGGACCTACCTTCAGCAGGTGTCTATACCTAGGATTGAAGCAAAGATTGGACTGCTAATCGGGGCTAATGCACCTAAAGCTGTCGAACCTTGGCAAGTTATAGCCAGCGAGAACGGCGGTCCATATGCTGTGAAGACAAGGCTCGGTTGGACCATCAGTGAACCCCTCCAAGGAAGCAGTTCTCAAAGGGCAGCATGCGGACTGATTCAGGTTGCAGCAAACCGTATATCAGTTAGCAAGTTGGACGAACTCTGGGACCAGCAGTTTAAAAGTGACTTCCCTGAGTGTGAAAGAAACGAGAAGCAAGAAATGTCAAGAGAGGATTTGCAGTTTCTGGAGATAGCGACAGAGTCAGCTACTATTGTGGACGGACATTACAGCATCGCTCTGCCGTTGCGGAACAAGCGCATTAAGATGCCCAACAACCGCAAAGTGGCTGAGCAACGTGCCTTACACCTAAAGCGGAAGTTGGAGAGGAATACTCCATTCCACACAGAATACTCGGCTTTCATGAGTAACATCATAACCAAAGGTTACGCAGTGAAAGTGCTGGAAAAGGACCTTGGTCGTGACGATGGAAAGGTTTGGTACCTACCGCACCACGGAGTTTACCATCCCAAGAAACACAAGCTTCGAGTGGTCTTTGACTGTGGAGCATCGTATAAAGGCACCACCTTAAATGATCAACTGTTACAAGGACCAAATCTGACCAGTACCCTTCTTGGGGTAATTATCCGATTCAGACAAGAAGAAGTGGCCATCATGGCAGATGTGGAAGCAATGTTCCACCAAGTAAAGGTGCCTGATGAAGATTCTGACCTTCTTCGGTTCCTGTGGTGGACATCTGGTGACATTACTCAGAAAATGGTGGAGTACAAGATGGTGGTTCACATTTTCGGTGCAACTTCGTCACCAAGCTGCGCCAGCTTTGCTCTGCGCAAATGTGCTGAAGACAACCGAGATCCAGCCAACAGCCAAGCGGTCGACACAGTGCTGCACAACTTCTATGTGGACGACTGTTTGAAGGCTGTGAGCTCAGAAGAGGAAGCCAAACAGTTATACCACACTCTTAGAGCTGTATGTCAGAGGGGTGGATTCAGGCTCACAAAATGGATAAGCAATAGCAGAGCAGTTCTGTCTGCTATTCCAGAAGAAGAAAGGGCATCAGAGGTTAAAGATTTCGATCTGGATCAGGACACACTTCCCATTGAGAGAGCGCTGGGAGTCCAGTGGTGTATTCAATCTGACAGCTTCAGGTTCAAGATTGTAATGCCGGACAGGGCACCCACTCGGAGGAACCTCTTGTCCATTGTGAGTTCTGTCTACGACCCACTGGGTATCTTGTCACCAGTCACGCTTCAAGCGAAGAAGATTCTGCAAGAGCTTTGCAGGAGAAAGGTTGGCTGGGATGTCATCATACCTGCAGACCTAGCTCACCAGTGGCTCAAGTGGAAGACCCAGCTCCACCAGCTAGAGAACATAAGCGTTCCAAGATGTTTTAAACCTGTGGGCTTTGGAGAGTCAGTATACAATCAGCTGCAACACTTTGCTGATGCCAGTGAAGAGGGCTACGGTACAGTAAGCTACTTGCTACAGAGGAACAGCCGTAACGAAGTCTACTGCGCATTCATGTTGGGAAAGGCAAGAGTGGCCCCACTTAAGCCCATTACAGTTCCCCGCATGGAACTTACCGCAGCAACCATGGCAGCACGCATGGACAGGGTTCTGACATCTGAATTGCAGCTTCCACTCCAGGGCTCTAGACTAACTTTTTGACATGGGCGCACCGGTACGCCTAACTTTAAAAATTTAGGCGTACCGGCACAAAAGTTAGGCGCACTCAAATTTTTCAACCGCATCGCTTAACACCGCAGTTTTACATGTGCACCTTCTTTGGGGGGGAAGTCCATACAGACAATATTCATTTCTAAATTATTAACTAACAAACTTGTGCTTAAATTGCTTTGTCAATATTGTAGAAAATGTTAAACTTAATCATCATCTTGGCTCCTCTGACGACCTGTTTGCTGCTGCCTGCTGCTGAAAGGCAGTGGGGAGAGGGGACACTTGGGCAGTGCATTTATTGCAGCATATAATGTGTTTTCTGGATGCACTGCTGTTTTTTCAGCATTCAAAGATTGATGGCACCGTGTCAGAGCTGGCTATGAATTTCAGACGGATCAGTCCTTAACACAAAAGTTATCAATAGTTCTTTTCATCGTTTCTTATTAGCCACAGATACATCCACTTCTGTCAGGCCTAGGCTGCTCACTAGAGCTGGGTATCATCACTGATTTCTATAATCCATTCGATTCCGGTTCTCAAAGTCCTGATTGGATTCAATTTAGCCTCAGACAGTCACAAATATTATAATTCTGATCATTTATCAGTACTGATACACATGAGACTTCATCAGAATTGTGAACATCACAGCAGATGCCTTTGTGTCAAAGTAACTGAGAATAAAACACAGAAAAACATGAAGGAGATTTTCCTGGTCTGGCGTTTTATAGCAGATAACCTTAAAATATTCTGCAATATTCTGCAATTTTGCATAATTTTAAGAAGTTTAAATTTCTTCAGTATTGAACAGCAGAAATTAGGCTTTCTTGTCCGAGGTCATTTAAGTGAAAAAAGAAAAAGAAAAGAAAAAGACAGCGGCCGACAGCGCTGTAAACAACGGTAGACTGGTGGGTAATAAGCCAATGAATAATGCAGAAAACAGAGATTTGAGACAGCAGCTCAGAATCTAGCGCAAAAAAGACGGAAACACAGCGCGGACCCGACGCATCAGAATCGCTAAGCTCCGACAGCGTGTCCGTGTTCGGGCCGTGGGGTGAGAAAGCCGAGAAAGACAAAGCTGATTCTGATGCGTCGGGTCGCTCTGTGTTTACGTCTTTGTGTGGAATCCGTTAATGAATTGATATCGCTTTATTCAAGCTACTCACCTTTTCTCTTCCACCTGCACTTTCAACTGGACCACGGCCAATCAGAGAGGTTCCGCCCCTGACTATCTCTGATTGGTTTAGTCCATAGGGGCATAATGTGTGTCTGTTGTTGACCACACGGAGAGTTGCAGAGATTTTTTTTTTTTTTTTGTTACCCGAAAATATTTGGTCGCACCGGTGCGACCAAATATTTTTTTTAGTCGCACCACTGAAAATTTTGGTCGCATTTGCGACCAAATTGGTCGCACTCTAGAGCCCTGCACTCCAACCATCTGTATTTTGGTCAGATAGCACCACGGTACTCAAGTATATCAGCAATCAAACAAGTAGATTCCGTACCTTTGTTGCTAACCGTGTGGATGCCATCTTGAAATGCTCCAGTCCAGAGCAATGGAGGTATATCAACACCTCACTGAATCCTGACGACTTTGCGTCAAGGGGGCTCCAAGCAGAGAGCTTCATGCAGTCCCACACATGGTTACAGGGGCCGGACTTTCTCACCAAACCTATGGAAGAGTGGCCAGAGGAGGCGCACCCAGTTGAAGGCCTGACTACAGATGACCCAGAGGTAAAGGGTAAGCTGGTGTGTGCTAGTACAACCAAGGAATGTGGAGATGTAGTGCTGGAGTTCCTGCAGTACTTCTCATCCTGGTTTAAGCTTAAAAGGGCAGTGGCATGGTTGCTTAAAGTCAAGAGCATTCTGCTGCAACTGTGTCGCAAAAGGAAGGAGTTGAGTGCTGTTAAAGCTCAACCTGAAGTTGAGAGGGATATGAAAGGTTTCAAGGATAGCCTGTTTCAAGGGGACACCAACAAGCTAACTGTAGAGAACCTTGCTAAGGCTGAAGAAGCAATCATTCGCTACTGTCAAAGGAGGACATTTTTCAAAGAGATCACTGCGCTTTCCAAAGGTCAAGGGGTAAAGAGGACTAGTAGTCTTTTCAAACTGAGTCCAGTACTTGAACAAGGCATCCTCAGGGTCGGAGGGCGACTCAGCAGAGCAGCACTACCCGAGGAGTCTAAGCGGCCAGCAATCCTGAACAAGGATCTTCACGTCACAAAGCTTATCCTCAGAGAAATACATGAGAACTTGGCTCATTGTGGTCGCAATCATGTTATCTCCAAGTTGAGAACAAAATTTTGGGTACCCGGTGCCAACTCTGCAGTAAGGAAAATACTCGCTAGGTGTACTGCCTGTCGGCGTGAGCATGGAGTTGTAGGACAGCAGCAAATGGCCGACCTACCCCGAGACAGAGTTTTGCCAGATGACCCTCCATTTACTAACTGTGGAGTGGACTACTTTGGTCCGTTCGAGATCAAACGTGGTCGAAGTACGGTGAAGAGGTATGGAGTCATTTTCACCTGCCTAACTACTCGTGCAATACACTTGGAGATGGCAGCATCGCTGGACACAGATTCCTTCATCCATGCTCTCCATCGCTTCATATCCAGACGAGGCCAGATAAAGATCCTTCGTTCTGACAATGGAACTAACTTCAAAGGTGCAGAGCGTGAACTTAAAAGAGCCATTGCTGAATGGAATGTGTCCAAAATTGAAGACCACCTAAAAAAACAAGGCATTCAGTGGACATTCAACCCTCCCTCAGGACCCCATCATGGAGGGGTCTGGGAGAGATTGATCAAGTCAGTGAAGAAAATCCTAAACGTTACCTTGAGGCTGCAGACACTGGATGAAGAGAGCCTGCATACACTTCTGTGTGAGGCGGAGGCCATTATTAATAGTCGGCCAATAACCAAAGCGTCCAGCGATCCAAATGATCTGGAAGTACTCACTCCCAATCACCTGTTGCTTCTCAGGAACAAACCATCTCTTCCTCCCGGACTGTTCGACAGGCAAGATCTCTACGTGTCGGAAATATTCTGGAAACGATGGGCAAGGGAATATTTGCCGCAACTTCAAGAGAGGCAAAGGTGGACCCGTCCATCTCGCAACTTTTTGGTTGGAGACATTGTGCTTATTGTTGACGATACAGCCCCACGCAACTCTTGGATTACAGGGAAGGTAATCCATACCATCTCGGACAAGGCAGGAATGGTGCGGCAGGTTAGGATCAAAACCAAAACGAGTGTACTGGACAGGCCCATTACGAAGATTTGCCTTCTGCAGGAATCGGACTGAAGTAATCAGCTGCAGAGACTGAAGTTTGTGTACTTTGGCTCCACAAGTTTAATTTGGTAATTGTGTAATAGAGTCACAATTAGGGGCCGGTATGTGGGAGCCGAGTTAAGATAGTTCATAGGTTTTAGTATTTATATTTCGCTGTTGTTAAGCACTCTCACCTGTTTGTTTGCTCTCTCTTTGCTGTCTCCATCCTCTCTCTCCTTTCTCTCCCTCTCTGTCTTTGTACTGTCACTCAGGTCCAATGGAAAGAGTGACATTTACAAACCAATCAAAGACAAACTGATCCATGTCAGGTTATAACAATATTCAAAGTGAATACAGGCTGCTGCTGGACACAGACAGGTAACATCATTTTGACTTGCTGTCACCTGGATCTGGACTCATAAACACTGAAGCCCTGAACAGGAATACAAACCATTTTCTGCCAACTAGCGACACACCAGCAGACTAATGGCTCAGAAAGCTAAACAGTCGTACCTTACAGCAGCAGTAAGCAAACAGAGATCATCTTTCCAGCTGGAACTCTTCACTGAGCTGAACTCATTCAAAATGTTCTGGAGTCAGATTCAAAACAGGAAACAGTCCAAATGTGTGTCTTCACTGTGACTCTGGATCAGATCTCAGTGACAGACTGTGGACATTATGGAAGCCTAAATGTGACGCCATCTTCCTCCTTCATCTGCAGACTAAAGCCAAACAAAGATTCTCATTAAAAATCTGCAGGTCTGAGAGAGACTCAATCGTTGTGTCATGTCAAACACAGTAAGAGGAGCTGAAGCACAGATGTGAAGAGCAGATGTTCATCAGATTATGACCTCACTCTGTTTTGTCTTCATATACATTCAGTCTGTGTTTATAATGCAGATTTTCTGCTTTTATAATAACACATTTTATATTTTCTATAATCACAGACTGACTCAGTGTCGACTCTCAGAGTCTCACTGTGAAGTTGTGGCCTCAGCTCTGATGTCCAACCCCTCCCATCTGACAGAGCTGGACATGAGTGAGAATAAGCTGCAGGATTCAGCAGTGAAGCTTCTGTGTGCTGGACTGGAGAGTCCAAACTGTCGACTGCAGACTCTGAGGTGAGTTCACTGACTGCAGCTGTTGTTGTTTTTCTATATTTCAGGTCTTTGATTGATGTTTGAAACTTTCTTTAGTTCCTAAATGTTCAGGATGTGTCTGAAGAGAAATGTGAAGAAGTTTGAGTGCTTTCAGAAATGTTGTGTCTTTCCAAACGACTGAACAACAGTTTTTCCTTTTGGCTCCAAATAGAAGTGACAGACTTGAGCAGGGTTCATTTAAAGGCTGACAGAAGTGGAGTGGTGACGGGGAGATGTTTGACAGGACAGTGTTTCAGCCTCCACAGGTTCATGTTGTGCTCCATCAGTCAGTGAAGATGAAGTCAGTACTGATGAGGCTGTAGAGTGTGTGAGGGATGTGAATGAGGACGTTGAAGATCTGATGATAGCAGATAAAAACAGGCTGTAGAGACTTTGAGCTTGTGTGGAAACAGAGAGAGAGAGAAAAGAAAAACATGAATGTCAAAGCCCTATTTTGTCTGCCTTCAACAACAGTGGGAGTGAAGCTCCCGTGGAATGTGCTCTCTGTCTCCTCTACTATCAGAAAAAGCAAGGTCATGACTCTCTGAAAACAGTATTTCTTCTAACTCAGCAGTATAATGCATCATATACAATATCATTCATTCACACTGAATCAGCAGTCTGATGTAATACAAATCAGTTTAATAACTAATAATTATCAGCTTCTTCTAATTCAGGAGAATAATGCAAACTAAAACTACATAATAATTTCACAATCTTTAATCAGGGGTATAACATGGCATAAGATAATATCACAATCTCACAATTCCCCCTTTGATATCTTTTTAAAGAGATCACTTGCACCTTGCAATCCATTGTTGCAGGGTTCATTTCTTCTTACCCCTAAGGCCCTTTGTCCCCCTTTAACGGGTGGACCATATGTGACATGACCACTGTTTGCGCAGTTCAGATGCAACAAAAACTATGATTACAACAACAATAGTAGGGTACAGATGAAACTCCCCTCACTCTCCAGTTCTCCCACAGCTTTATTTTAGTGCTCCAGTTTCCCACCCCCATTTTGGTGCCACCCTATAGCCTCAAATGCACTCAGACTAGACCCTCTGTCTAAGGAGCTTTTAACCTTTATTTTATTGCTGCAGCTACCAGTGTCTTCCAGTCGGGTGATTCTCTGTTCTTCTTTCTTCGACCTCAGGGGTTAGACCACCCTTCAGTCGTTGCACAGATCAGGGGATTATTCTGCCCCGATTTCAAACAAAGATCTGTGTATTCTGGGGTCACAGCCGTGTCCCCCTTTTTACCAAGAGCCTCTCGAACCTTGTTGGTCTGGTGATCCTGGATTTTCGCCAACCCCTTCATGGTTATTGCTGTGTTTATGGGATCCATCCTCTCGAGGTCACTAGTCGGAGCCCAAACGCCATGACACTTGACCCCGGTTGCTGTCTTGGGAGTCTCTATGTCTGTCTCTGCTGCGAAGGATCCTCATATCTCTGTGACCTCGTCTGGTGTCTGTTCCTTTGTCTGTAAGACACAGAAAACCAAAACACCTCTCTCCCTAGC
Source organism: Oreochromis mossambicus (assembly GCA_922035795.1). NCBI lineage: Eukaryota > Metazoa > Chordata > Actinopteri > Cichliformes > Cichlidae > Oreochromis > Oreochromis mossambicus. The sequence goes on along the minus strand of CAKLIZ010001915.1, from coordinate 18,929 downwards.
CTTGATAATCTAATGTTGTTATCCATTGTTCTTCCAGTGATGCAAAACTAAATTAACCATTTTTAATTCTAACATTAATGCTTAAACATAAAAATAATGATATATGCTTCTCACTGGTTCTCTAGAAAAAGTCTCGGATATTTTGGGTAATTATACGCTTAAGTTTTACCATACCTAAATTATTAAACACACAAGTCATAAAATGTTCATAAAACCATTGTTTGATGTTAAAACTCAGCTTCCCCCTTTTTGACACACTCCGATGTGTCAATTAATCGGAGATAGAAAATTAAAAGAAAAGGTTAGTGACATCATATCCCAGAAAACATCAAAAATTCTCCTCTCCAGTATCGTTGCTCCAGTCTCATCATCCTGTGTTAGGGAACGAAATCAATTTAATTATCGTGTTGGATCTGTTTAACTCCTGGCTCCACCCAGAGCCTGCGTCCGCACAAGTGCCTAGAAACAAAATCTGTGTGTTAATATGAACTTCACAATTCCAACTCCCTTTTTACCCACTGTTTTTCCCTAACCATTTCCAATCTGTTAATTAGAGTGCTTAAACATGAAGTAGACTGCGTCCACAACAAGTCAATACAGCTGTGAACGTGGCTAATTATCAATCTACTACCAATCGATAACATAATGATTTTTACTTTTTTTAATTTTTTTATTTTATGCATGCTTTAGTCAACCACTCACCCAGAGGACCTTCAATCCCAGAAAATTCCTTCTCCTCATTTAATAAAGTCTGTCATCCTCCCATGACCTGGTAACAGGTCCATTCGGAGCTACATCATCTTGAAATATACATACAACAAGCCAAATCACACCTTGGTCACTCCAACCTTTTCTCCACCCTCAGGATGTCAGGATGTGAAAACAGAAGAACTGTTTTCACTTTGTAAAAAATCTCACACTCTTTCTGGCTGTGTCTGACACCTGTTGCATTATGGGTAATGGGGATTCCAGGCCAGTCAACCAGAGCAGAGTTTGGCAATAAAGCCAAAGATGGCATCCAGTAAATCTGGGATATGTTGGCTGACATGACTGCAGACTGGAGCCTGAACCAGGATTGCCAGTTCCATGTAATCCCATCATTTTAATGTCATTATGTTGTGGATCAGATGTGGAAACATCACTGTCTGTTTTTATTGTTCACACTAAATCCTTGATGGCTCCATGTGGCCACGGCTGGATGTTCAGCTTACAGAGCGCTGGGCACAGATGTGTGATGGAACCTCGCCAGCTGGATTTGAATGCTCGGCTTTTTTTCCTTCTTCAATAATTAGACATACAGGGCACACAGTGTGTGTACAGAAAAGCTGGAATCATTATGGAGGCCTCACTGGAATATGGAAGCATCACAGTCCAGCTTCACTGAAGCTTTAAAGTCTCTGATATGAAATGAGAAATGAAGCAGCCAGAGCTTTTTCATGAGTGGAAATCCACTGTGACTGTGAGCTGCTGCTACAGCCTCCAGATTAGCCAGCAGCTCATCCTGCTCAACATTTTCTCACCAACTTCAATGGAAGTGTGATGTTTTCACCTGCAGTGATGGTCAGGGTGGCCTCCCTCTCCTCTTCTTCTCCTCTTCCTCTTTCATTTGTAAAGTCACTTCTTCTGCTTTAATTCATTTGGAAGTCCTGTAGCTGAGTATGGGAGAGACTAACAGCCTCGGCAGCAGAGGGGAGAAAGGCTGTAACACCACCACTTTATTCTGTTCTACCTGTCACATCATTTTATCAGGAAACAAATATGCTCATGTTTTACTGTGTTTGGCTTGAAGAGCTAAAATGTAAGAAGATCAAATTTTGCTCTTTATTATTGTGTTGGTTTAGTTTTTCTGTCTCTTGGATGGAGCCCAGCTGTGCGTGGCCCCTGGGCCTGTGGTCAGAGTGTGTGCTGGATTATCCGGCCCAGGATGAGGCCAAACTGAAATGGGATTAAATGTCTGTCACATATTTGAGCTTAATTTAGAACATCATCCATAAATACTGAGTAATAACTGGACTCTCATACAACGTGACTAAAATGCCTTTAAACATCAGGTTATCCTGCTGATCAAAGTCCAACACTGAGTTTGTAAAAACATGTTTGTCAATCATTTTGTTTGGTTCATGAGGAAAATGATTCAATAACTTCCTGCTAATACACAACATTTCATCATATTTCCTCATAACCCTCTTTTGTCTGACCATTTGGATCCCATTTGAATTTCCAATAAAGGATCCACAGAGTTTGGTGACAATAATGACAGTAGATGTTTGTGTGAAAGTGCTGCAAGCAAATGAGTGTGTGATGTTCTTTCAGTGTTGCACTTTGTAGACGGTCCCTGAGCACTGGTCTCACAGCCAGCTGCACATAGAGACCAGTGTTGTTAGTCCAGGTCAGAAGATGACTTGTTGGAATGAAAATGAGCTTGTAGTTTGTCTGCTTTAATAATGTGACTGGAAAAAGGTGTTGGACTTCAAATATGTCCATTTCTTTCACACTTCACCTTGAAATGTGAAGCCATGTGGTTCCTGGAAGGAAAAACACGACTTTTTCAAGTCGTTTTACTGTTTTTATGATAAATGTACAACTTCAATGTGAAACATTCAGAGTTTTTTCTCTTGTTGTGTTTGTTTGAAGCTGCTTCATGTTGGCTTCAGCTGTTTGGAGTTTCCATTTTCTAAACTTTTACATTCTGAACCTTCTTCAGCTCTGAACAGATGATGAAACACTGAATGATTTCAAGCACTTTGTCTAATAAACTTATATCTTTCATTCTTTATGCAGATTAAGGGGCTGTGGTTTGTCAGAGATCAGCTGTGATTATCTGGCAGCAGCACTGAAGTCCAACCCCTCCCATCTGAGAGAACTGGACCTGAGAGGAAACAACCTGAGGGATCCAGATGTGAAGCAGCTGTCTGATCTTCAGCAGAGTCCAGACTACAGACTGGAGACTCTGAGGTCAGTAGAATGATGGAGTGAGTGGGTGGTGCTGTCAGCAGTATTGTACTGAACACAGTCAGTTTCTGACCTATATGGTCACCATAGTAACGGCTGACACGCTCTGATCAAACACTGTCAACAGCCAATCAGCTCTCTGAACAAAGCAGACCAATGACTGCATTCATTTCCAAGTTTAAAGCAGTGAAGAACACAGTCTGTAGGTGAGGAAGAATTTAGTGAGAGCAGATGTTTGGATGGAATTCCTCCAGTTAACAGCTGGAACCGTCCATCTGGATTGGTGGGCTTGTTGTTGGGGTTCCTACAGAGCTCAGAGTGGACACACCAAGGTTCTTCTAATGAATGAAAGTCCAAACTCAAACTAGGAGTGAAAAACATTTTCATCAACTTCAATAAAAATCCAAAGATTAGAGAAAGTGAAGCAACAATGAGTCCTAGTACAGTCCCAGCACTGAAGTCCCTGCTGCTCTTTATACTGGATGTGCTGCATCACTGACTGACAGCTGATGAAGAGTCTCTGGAAACACTCGTTTATCTCCTCTGCTCTTCCTCCTTCTCTCTGCAGGTGGAGGTGATGATGGTAAACAGGATGGTGTGTGTGCTGAGAGAGGAGCAGCTGTGTCCTGATGATCCAGAGAGGTTGAAGCAGCAGCAGCTTGTGTGTAGAGACGCTCTGACTGGGCCATGTTACTGGGAGGTGGAGAGGAGAGCTTCATCCAGCAGTGACTGACAGAGGAATGAAGTGCAGATGACTGTCAGTGCTGCAGAGTGAACTGCTCTGAGAACAGCTCCACTGTCAGACACAATGTAGAGTCCAGCATCATCCCTGTGTGTCCCTCTGGATCTGACAGAGGATCATCAGTGTATCTGGACTGCTCTGCTGCTGCTCTGTCCTTCTACAGTCTCTGCACAGTCTCTGTCTGACTCTGGCTTCAGACCCTCCTGGATCAAACTCACCTGGAAACGCTTTCAAACACCTTTGAATGTATTTGAATACAGAATATATTTGATATATACTGTAGATGTACTTATGAGTCAGATACTGCAGTTTGTCTCTTGTAAATACAGTCTGTGAGCAGCTACAAGGTGAAACGACTTTCTAGAAACACTAAATGTTTTCACTCTTCTGTTAGTTTTTCATATACTTACTGAACATTAGTATTGATCCCACCTATCTCACCTGTTTCATTTCTATAGATCAGTCGATCAGGTTAAAATGATACTTGAGAAAAGTTAAAATCTTCTCACAGCTGGACTTTTTCATGCTTTTATACATAATAACAGGACACACGATCTGACTGCTGCTGTGCTTGCTGTGCTGCACGTCTTCAATCATTTAGATAACAGACACATCTAGTGGTTCAGGGGGAGAACTGCTGGAGGTGGAGATGTGTTTTCACATGGAACACTTTTTTTCATTATTATCTTTTTAGGCATATGTGAAAATATGCCAACACTAATTTAAATGTCACAAATCCAGAGCTAATCCTTCCTCCAACCTCTCCTCACCAAAGAGAAGAACAAACTCAGCATCAGCTCAGAGTAGCTTAGTTACATCAGTAGAGTTTAAGTCATCTGATTATTAATATTTTCTTCTGCTAAACTTCTTTAATAAAGTTTCCTGTAATGAAAGTGTAAATTGTGGACGTTGACTCTTTAAGCTTTAGTGAAACAGTGAAGGTAAAAGCCTGAGTATTATTCTTTATCAGTGCAAACAGCTCTTACAGGTCAGCCTAGCATCATAAAATCCTGTTTCCTTGGAGCTGCTGTCCAGCCTACTAAAACCATCCCTCCATCTTCTTCCACTTATCTGTGAAGTTGTCACTATATCAGTGAGTTCCAGCAGAATCAGAAGGAAAGGATTCAGTAATGACTGAGTGTTTGGATTCAGGGATCAGTCCTGGAGTCTGGACTGCTCTGATGATGCTCCTCAGTCTAACTTATTCAATGAAATCATCTGTGGCATTTTCTCCTGCTGTGAACTCAGGGACCCACTGAAGAAACTCTGCTTGTTGCATGGGTCCTCTGTTGATAAAACTGATTTTTTTTTTTTTATGGATCTTTTTTTCACGAACTGCAGATGATGAAATCCTCTTTACTTGAGAAAGTGTCCCTAAGCTATTGCTGCTCATACTTACTGAGTTCCCTAGCTACTTCTTTACTATGTCAGTAAACTTTTTGAACAAGAAAGGTATGGTAGATTTAAAGACACATTAATTGAATCAAAAGGCAAAAAAAATGGAATACATTTTATGTGGCTGTTCATATTAAATCCAACAAAGAGTGAAAATCCAAAAGCTGCTGCAATCCTTCGTATTAATGATCTCTCTCTCTCTCTGCGTGTGTGCGTGTGCAATGCTGCATGTGCTACTGTGTGTGTGTGTGTGTGTGTGTGTGTGTGTGTGTGTGTGTGTGTGTGTGTGTGTGTGTGTGCGTGCGTGGGTGGGTGGGTGCTCACAGAAGGAAGGTCATGGCAGGAGCTTTTTTAAAAGCATTTCCAATCAGCTTTTTGTACAAGAAGTACATTGGAATAAATGTATTCTTTTCGATACTTTACAAGTATGAAACTAAAGATTTTGAGTTCATGCACATTGTGAAACAAGAATCTAAATCTTTGTGTCACAATGATTTTTATAAAAACATGTTGTTTATGGGGATAATGTGAAAAATCTGCATCTCTCGTTTCTGTCATTTTATAAAAACAGCTGCTTTTAAAAGCTGATCCAATCAAAGAAACATGAACTTCCATATTGATCAGATCAAAACGTACAGCTCTGATTTCACTAACATCTCCTTGAACTCTTCACTGATGGTGATTTGTGGCCCTCTGCTGTTGATAAGATGAACTGCATGATATCACTTTAATGAGCACAGATGGCATGAAGAGTTTTTAAATCTGCTTTATCTAATTGTTCAGGGTCCTGCTCCAGGAAACAGTAGGACGTTATCACCAATTGGTGAGCCCGATCGCCGTGTCGCTGTTGGAGGGATGACGATGAATCCAGATCCAGTACAGACAGACTTCACTTCACACTGAGACGGGCTCATAGCAGCTAACTACTGAAAAATGTCTATTTACTCAGTTTGAATATGATTTCCTCATGATTAGAAACAGATTTCATAATGAAAAGGTTTCTGAACGTTACTCTTTTGCCACGATCATCATTTATATGATGGAAGTTGAGCCTGAAAATAGTTTTTTGCTAGTATATTACTTTAGCTGATGCTAACATCAAAGCACAAAGATAAAGATAAAGATGTCATAAAGATATGATAGAACGAAAAAAAAAAAAGATACTCAAAACCACAATGACTTTTAACACAGTTTGAAAAGATCATCTTCTCGTCTCGATCCCAGGTGTCTTCCTGTTGTCCCCGGACGCTCGCTTATCTGTCTGGAACATCAGGCACACTTTCTGCACAACCTGTCACTTACGCAGGCACAATTTTGCAGTTGCAAGCAAAACATGATTAACTCTTACCTATATAAATGAGTCTCTCTAATATGTGTGTGTGTGTCAGCCTCTGATGCCCTTTATTTCACCCTTCACTTCATCAGCTAAGCCTCGTAACCTTTCCACCAGACAGAAGGCCAGCATATACTGAAACTATGTGTGTGTATGTGTTTATGTCTGCACATACACGCTGCACCTTAATTGACCTCAGCTTAAGCAACCAGGCTAAGGCCATCCTGTGTGTAATGATCTTAACTTCTATGTAAAATGTATAAAACAAATGTTTCAATCTAATACAACTACTTGAAGCATAATCAAAGCTTAGTCAAAGATAAATGCATAATAAATAACCTGCTCTTGGCTTACACTCAGACTCTGCTTTCGGTTTCACTTCTGCAGAAGCATGCCTTGCAGAAGTGTTTCCTGTCTCATTTTGGCACAGAGTGTATTTCCTGTCCCTGCAGTCTACACAGAAACATTTAAGATTATTATATAGGAGCATTGAAAAACATAATAGATTCACCTCCAGTTTAAAGTGGTCCTTCCTGGACCTGTAATAAAGACTAATATAATACCAATATATTTGAACATCTGAATGCATCTGCATGCAACATCACTATTAATAATGAAATGGTAATGATGATTATAAAAATAGCCGCAAATAATAGCAGTAAAATATTTCTATTCTTCACAGAGGAAACAGCAGAAGAACACCATGTGTGCTACGTTTCCCAGGACAGACTACAAACTGCACAAATCCAGAGCAGCACGTGGAAGGACCTGGAGCTGCATTTAAAGAGAAAAGACAGCGTGATGTCCTGTATGGACAGGTGGAAGGAACCAAGTCCTCAGCTGAAACACTCGTGTTTGTCCACAGACAGGAAACACAGCAGGAAACAAAGAAGCTCATGGATAACACACTTCCTGTCAGTCAGAATGAGGCTGGAGCCAAACACAGAAAGGTGTTTTTGTCCAGATGAGCCCAGAGAAGAAACACGAGTGTTCACAGACATCAGAAGCTCAGAGAGGTGAAACATGAGGTTGGAGTCCTCGTCAGCATTCAGAAGAGCTGCTGTGAAACCCTGAGTACTCATGACAGACTCTGATGACACAAACACATCATGATTCAAACAGAAAGACAAACATGGAGCTCCTGATCCTCCTGCATGAGAACAAGCTGACATGAGCGCTGTGTCTGAGAGTGTCTCCCTGTCACAGTGACAAGAACACAGCTGCTGCTCACAGTCATTAAACTGACCTGAGGTCAGCTGCTAGGACGTCTCTGTGCTCCTTACATATGAACCATGTGACCTCACATCAGTGCTGTGGATGACTGTAGTCATAGAAGAGTAGAGCTGTAGCAGGTGGTGTGAGGAGGAGGAGGAGGTGGTGTATTCTAGTTAACGCAGTACTGAAACACTCCAGCAGAGGGCGCTGTTAAGTCCTTATTGTAACACAGTTACTGTGTGCAGTTAGACTTCATACATAATCTGCACTTATTTCAATCAGACATGCTGTCAGTAAATGATTGGTTTCTATTGATTCTACTTCCTGTTGACTAGTTTGATGACAGTGAAACAATCACAGCTGATTGTGTGATGATGTCACTGTTACATTCAGTGTGTGTGACATCATGTTAGTGCAGGCTGATAACAGCCTGGTTATGATGCTGTTAGAAACACATGAACGTGTCCATAGATGAGAGCTTCAGCCCTGCTGATGTGTTCAATAAAGACATGCAGGAAAACTGATGAGACTCTGAAATAACTCTTTATATTTATAATGTAACTCTGCATCAAAAGAACAACAAAGGATCCCAGACAGGTTTATGTCAACAAAGACGATTCTGATGTTTCTGTGTTTCTAACAGTTTGACATTATTAGTAAACAGACTGCAGTGAACAGGATTTATAAAGAGCTTATATATAAAGATATGACAGCTGTTTGTTGATCACTCTGTGTTTGGACCTGATCAGTCCAGCTGTTTACTTGAAATATGTTCATTTACCTGTTCTGTTATATTTATGTTCTTGTCTCTGTTGAAAAACACATTTTAATGTCCTTCAGATTTTTCTCCCAGATGAATAAATATAAAAATGACACAAACTGACTGCAGCTACTTTTTGTCCTTTCTGTCAGAAACCTTCATGTGACTCATGAGAGACACGTTTCAGCTGTTTGTGACAGATCAGAGGCCAACAAGTCATTTATAACACTTTCCATCATTGTTTAGCACAAACACATGTTGACACAGCAGCGGGGCCGCAGTGAGAGTCAGAGCCAGGAGATAAAAACTCCTGTTTGACCACAGCCTCACTTTGTTCCTGCACTTCAAACACTTCCTGTTGTTGACTGGGTGGAGTCAGGAAGCCAGCGAGGCCCTGCAGGACTGAGACTGCAGACTGGGACGTGCTCTGTGATGGAGATCAACAGCATCACTGACTGTTTCTGTGAGGACACCATCATCCCAGCAGGGCTGTTTCCCAACAACAAGCCTGGACCATCAGAGACCTGAAGCTGCTGCTGAATGAAAGAAGAGGATCTTCAGGTCTGGAACAAGGACGAGCTGAGAGTGTTAATAACGTTACTAATGTTCAGTTACACTTTACTAGGTCACATCTGTGACACACGTCACTTAAATAAAGAAGGAAATATTGGCTCTGTTTTATCTGCTGGGCCCAAAAGTGACTCCCCGTATTTAAACTGCTATGAATAACTTGTTGGTCTATAATATGTGAAACATGTGTCAAATGTCTCCATCATGAAAGATATCAGGTCATCTTGAGCCACAAAAACATTCCTATCATGAGGTAGAAGCTGGAATCAGTTTGTTGCAGACGTTTATATATCCCATATTTATCCAGTTAAAGTCACATTGAAATTCAAAAATGTCTTTTCAAGAGTCGTCTGTCCAAGAGGAGCAGAAACAAATATAACAACAGTTATTTAAGCTGTTTTAAAGGCCACAAAGGAGCAGATTGGTTATAATGCAGCTGCTTCAGAGGAATAAAGATGAAACACTGTTTTTATTTCATGTGTAACACCTTTCAATCATGTGTTGACTAAAGTCTATTGACCAGTATAAGTAAAGACATCACACACACACACATGGAAACACTGAAACCTGTTTTTGGTGCAGCAGCGGTCCCAGCTGCTCGCCTTTATCTAGACTGGGTCGGCTGCTTATCTCAATATAATCAATGTTTAAAGTTCTCAGTGTTTCTGTGTTGCTTCGTATAGGATCTCCCAGCATCATCACTGTGCTGTCCAATCATTGTGTGCTAGGTTACCCTTATAGTGCAATGTGTGTTTGCACAAAGAGAAGCATGTGTGTCAAATATAAAGAAGCACAGAACAGAAAAAGCTGCCAGTTTCTTCTATTTAGAGTCAAGTTAGTGTTTTGTGTCTTTGTTTGAGGCCTAATGTCAAGCAGAGGTGTGTGTAACTGGACTGCTCTGTTATATGTGTGAAATGTGTGCTTCAGCATCATCTTCGTCACTGCTGATTCCTTTGTGTCATCATGTGTTGAGAAGAGAGAACAGTTATAACGGAGGAGCAACAGGAAGCCCTGAAATCTGCATCCAACAAGGAAGTGTTGGCTCACCAGTGATCCCAGCAGAGCCACTGGTTTGGCTCCAGTTGTTATAGATTCAATGATGTTGTTCCTGCAGATACATGTTAGCATCTTTATTGTAGTAAAGTCTTGTAATGTGAAGCTAGAAACAAGGCAGGAAACAGCTCCATGATCTGATCTTAATGATGTTGTTTTTATTTCTGTCTTTCAGAACTGGATTGGAAACTATCAAAGGTCTAAAAACAGCCTCAACCCTCCCAAAGACAAACTTTACACACGTCATCTTTCAGCTACAATCTTTGTTGCAGGGATCTTCTGCCAAACAAGGCTGAGAGAAGATTTCTTACAGCTGTCATGTTGATGCTGTTTCAATCTTTGGGCAAACACACTCATATATTAGGGCTGATATCAGGGCTGCACAAGTTCTTTGTGTTTGTGATCATGAATAATAGAAGTGTGCCTGTTGAAGATCATGTTTGCTACATGATTATATGTCCTGTTATTGTTCTGTATTATATTCAGCTTTCAGCATCCTTTCCCAGCCCCTGTTACACCATCCATACAAAGCCAATCTGACTGTGAGCCAATGTGTTTGATAGTTTGTGTTGGATCAATAGATTTGACAGACTTGGTTCTCATCCAGAGGGAAACAGTCCAAATTCAGATCTAATGAAATGATGGAGGCTGTTTCCTACCACGGTGCTAATGTGTGACTAACAAGGCTCATGGTCTCCAGCAGACAAGCGCCTGGAATGAGGTGAGCTGAGTGTTGCTTTGGTGGGTCTGTGCCCACGTCATGCATCAGGATTCATATTGGCAATAGTTCATATCTCTGTTCTTTAGCCTTCATCACAAAGCTGTGAAGGAAAAACAAACATCTAACAGGATTTGATGGATGCAAAGTCCACTGAGCTCTTTGTCATTTACAAACTTGTCCAACCAACAAGAGCACAGATGAAAAACACAGTGACACTTAAAGGATTTTGCCATATATGAGCATAGATTACTTTCATATAGATTTGCAATGCAGGCTTTTGGTGAGCCGCTGGGTTCTGTCTAATAATCATCTCAGCATTTTACAATAGAATAGCTCTTTATTAGCTCTTCATTTATTGTTATTGGACATGAAACAAGGAAGCTGTGTTTCTCATTGGATGTTAGTTTCATGTTCATCAGGATCATTTTCTAAAGAGCTGATATTTAGACCATTTACTGCACTGGCTGCACATTCTGTCTACATTTCTCTGTATGTGCTGTGTTTGTCTTTCATATTTCTCCATATTGACACAAACAGTGAACAGCAGTAGATCTACTCTTCATCTGTTTTAGGCCCAGTGAAAGATCTGAAGCAGAAATGGTGTCATTAGGAGAAGAAGAGAAGAACAAGTCCGGCGAGGAGGCAGCAGCTCTTAAAGATGAAACACAGCAACTTAGCCCTGAGCTCAGAGAGCTTCACATGAAAAAGCTCCTCAAGCAGATCATGTCAGAGGTTTGTCATCAACAGGAGGAACTGTTCATATCATAGAATGAAGGATGCTGTCAGCTGGATGAAGAAGGTTATTTAATGGCAAACGTTCACATTGAAGTCAAATTGTTGTGGTGTTGAACAGATTCATGGACTGATTGTCTCCAGAATGTTAGAAGAGCTTCAATGAATCATTAGATTGTGGGATTTTTGTGTTTCTACATGTGACACACGTCTAAAACATGCACACAATTTGAACACAAACAGGGACTCATTTGTTCCCACAGCCAGATGCTGAGAGCCATTTCCTTGTAGTCCTGTGTCTATATATATGTACCATTAGATGTTATTGGAATGATTGTCAGCTTTGATAGTTTCATGTATGTTTAGCTGGACGGCTGTTTGATCCTCCACATGTTTAAAGGTGTCCAGTCCTGAGACACTGGGGGTGGAAACAGCTGTGATGTCATTGGACTGTCACAAAGACAGAAGTGCATGAAGTGAGCAGCCAAGGAGCCGCTGATGTTTTGGATTCAACAGCATTTGAAAGGTTGACACAGACACATTTGCACATAGAAAGCTGAATTTGTCATATGCCACAGTGAACTCACTGTTCAGTGTTTTTCAGGAAGCTTCTTAACTGCCTCTGCTGCCAAACAAGCAGCTGATGTCCTTGAGAAGAAGCTGAAGAAGTCTTCAACAACAAATACAGGAAGTGGACTTTCAAATACTAGATTCACTTTAGACTCACACAAGAAATGACTCAACTAGCTGTGTTTGATTGACTCCTTTGACTCTATGAAAGCTCAGTGTGTGTCTGTACACAGACTGTTGTGTTGGACTATTATTCAGTTGTTTTCAAATGTCTGCATCTCAGTGTAGATGAGGCTGGGGGTCATGGGAGGCCACCATAGCAGTCTCTTCAACATCATGACATCATCATAAATGCTGCTGGACTGTCTGATGGGCTGACGGTGAAAAAGCCGTCGGCCTCTGGAAGGAAACAGAAGACATTTCAGAGGCTGCAGCAGATTTCTTTGATTTGGGGCCTTTTTCAGCTTTATTGGACAGAGCAGTGAAGATAAGTGACAGCAAAGCAGAGGGAGAGAGAAAGGGGGCGTGGTCAGAATCAAAGCCAGGCCAGCTGCTCTCCACCTCGTGGCACATGGTCACCTGCTCATCCTAGTGAGCTCCACCAGCAGCCCTTTCACACAGTTTACACTGTCAAACACTGTGTGTGGACCTCAGCTAACAATAGGCTACATTTAAGTCTGGACTACATGCTTTTATATTGAGGCAGATTTTTACCTGTTTTTATTCCATCAGCAGCTCAACATCATGAGCAGCTTTGACATAAAGACATCAAACTCAAGCTGACTTTAAACTGGATCTACTTTTAATACAGGGGCTCAAAAACAACCAACATCTTTATTATATATCAGGACAGAAAGTCATTTCATCTCAAATGGAAAACAGCTTTATTTGGAATAATCAGCACTATCAACTGGTTTGGGATCTCCACCAGTTTCATGTCTTTCCAGCTTCTCCAACAAAGTTCCTGTAAAATCAGCATCTTTATTGGTTTGATAGTGATTGATTATTCAGTCCCAATCTGCTGTCATCTAAAGAACAAAATGATGTTTCTATGAGTCAAAAAGCTCCAGATGTTGTTCACAAAGAAAACAAAGATTAGGAACTTAAACACAAAGTGTTTGGAGCCAAAATGTTCCCAAGCTGCTCTTTTTGAAATGGCAGAGGTACAGTGGTGTCTAACAGCACACTGTGGAAGGCAAACATGTGATTGTTGGATGAAACTTCATGAATCCTTTGTAGATTTGAGCTTTTGGAGCCTTTCTTTTCTCTTCAGGTGTACAGAGGCTGAGGAGGCAGGTGAAGCAGGTGGAGCTGTTGTAATGCTGGCAGAGGGTGTGTCTTAGTAACTCTGTGAGGTAGAACTGGATCCAGCATTGTGGATGTGTTGATGTTGGAGCCATTAAGATTCTCTGCACACTGTAGGATTTCCCTGTGATTCACTGCGGGGGCATTTTGGAGTCTGTCAATGAAACTCTTCATATTTGTGTTTGACACCAGTTTATAGAAACAGAGAAATGTGTCATGCTTTTGTTCGGCCTCCACAAATATACACATTTGTTCATTGGTTGGACTTTTTGGAAGGAGACACATTGAAAACCATGTTAATAAGATCTTGTTGTTTCCTGTGGATCCGACACAGAGAGTGGACTTCAGACAGAAAGCGTGGAAGAGATTTTAGAGGCCGTGTGTGGCAACAGGAAGTTTCTGTATGTTTGCTGATCTTACATGTGGAAAACAACACGTGATGTTTGTGAAGTTCTACAATGATCATTGTTCTGACAGCATTTTGAGTGGGAACAGTTCAAACTGAGAGTAGTGGGAGTTATTTACTGATTGAAACAAGCTGAATGTTTCTGTGCACGATGAAGATCAGCAGCAGCAGCTCAGCTGATCAATGAATTGACATCTATCAGTCATTTCATGAGATGAAGTCATCAGCAGACATTTGTTCTAACTGTGTGATAAATGTCAGAACGTCAGGGCTCTGCTTTAGTCACTACTTGATGATCATTGGCTCATTGTTGAATCACGTGGCCCAGTCTGACCTCTGACCCTTTGCTGCAGGTCTTCTGTGTTATCTCCACTTTCATGTCTGATCTTCTGCTGTATCGTCCAAAATAAACATCTGAATCATTTCCAACACTTCAGCAGATCTTTAGTTTGGGCAGTACAGTACAAAATAACACATATTGTACTATACTGCCCACTTCCTGATCTTATTGGATCTGTGTGTGAGGTTGGTGAAGGAAACACATGTTTACTGAGTGAATCGCTGCCATTAGGAACTAGTTTTTATATCACAGCCTAGAAATCACACAGGACCATTTCTGCAAGTGAAAAGTCCTAATTGGAGGAAAATCATTGTGTAGTTTGTGCGACTGTTGTTTGTAAATGAAGAATTGTCCCAACTACATGTGCTGCTGACCTTTGACCTTTTCTTTAGGTGCACAGAGGAGTCTGTGGAAACATCCTGAGGCAGTGCTACAGATGTCTTCAAATAAAGTGGTGTATTATCCATGTTTTCTATGGATCACATCAATATCCTGATCTAACAAGCCCCCTTTTTGTGGATTTCAGAGCCTCTGACTTTTGCTGCGTCTGCGTCTCATTTCAAGCACAAGAGCAAGAAGTGGATGAAGAAATGGGGCGAGTGGGGTCAGTGTGGTGCATGTCAGCTGTGCTCATGCTTTCACAAAGAACATGTGTATTCATTGGCAGCATTAAGCTGCACTTTAGTCTTCATAATAATAAAGTATTGTGACTTTATTATTGTGAATCCTCACAGTCATGTTGCAGCTCTGCTTTGCTTTAAGAAAATGTTCTACCAGGATGTTACTTTCCTAAACGTGTTCTCCAAATATTCCCAAAGACTTTGTTCTAAGTAGTTCTACATGATGAAACATTCACACTAAGTTTAAGAAGGACACACAAACACCATCTGTGCTTTCATCATGTGTACAAACGTGTTCAGGCAAGATCTGAAAACTGCTGTTCACAAACGCTGTCCATCTAATCTGACTGAGCTGGAGCTGTTTTGCAAAGAAGAATGGGAAAGAATTTCAGTCTCTAGATGTGCAAAGCTGGTAGAGACATACCCTAAAAGACTGGCAGCTGGAATTGCACCAAAAGCTGGTTCTACACAGTATTGACTCAGGGGGCTGAATAATTACGCACACCCCAATTTTCAGTTATTTATTTGTATAAAATGTTTGGAATCATGTATGATTTTCGTTACACTTCTCATGTGTACACCACTTTGTATTGGTCTTTCACCTGGAATTCCAATAAAATTGATTCATGTTTGTGGCTGTAATGTGACAAAATGTGGAAAGCCACTGTATATTTGGGTCCAGAGATGGAGCAGTGCTCTCTATCCCTGAGTCTGTGAGGCTGTTTTCTATTTGAGTCTGGCTTAAGTTCAGTCTAATTTAGCAGCTGTGACATCAGAGATTGTAGGGCAGGAAAAGCCACGCCCACAGGAGAGTGATACTTTGCTGCCATCAGTAATAATTCTTCAAATATAATCATCAGTGTTTGAGCAGTTATGATATCAGGGACAATCTAGAGATGTGTGACAATACTGAACATGTCACATGACACACCTTAAACATCATGTGATCCACTCTCAGTCTGTACTTTCATTCATGACTTCAACAAGTTGAAATGACCTTTGAAGAAACATTCAGTGAAATAAAGCTTTCATCACAGGATTCATGTGAGCAGCAGATGAACTTTGTACTAACAACATCTTCAATAACAGAGTCTGAATGAAGCTCAGGTGTTGATGCTGCTCCCTGATTGGACGGTTGGTTTCAGCTCTGCTCTCAGTCTTTACTGCACAGGTGAAGTTTGAAAGTGTGTCTGGATCTATAGACTGGAAACGGAGAAACATGCTGAACATTTGAGGCTTTGCAGCAGAAATGTTCATGTTACAAATACAGCAGAGCTGATCTGGGATCAGTGTGTTCACACCTGCAGCTACAACAAGGTTTCATGTCTCCACACGTCAGCATGTGAACTTTACTCTGACTCAGTCTGAGCAGTCAAACGACAAATTACTGGAGTGAACAAATGAAGGTGTGGCCCTCTCACACTCTTCAGGTGGAGTCCCGCCTCCTTCCTGGAAGCAGCTCACCTGTGTGTCTGTGTTTAGTGTCCAGCTGTGGAGTGGAGCTTGTTGTTGGTGTGTGTGAAGAAACTGTAAGTTTGCTTTGTTTCCTCCTTTAACAGTTTGACTGTTTGTTTCTGCTCTGTGACGTTTGGACCAGATTTCCAGTTGTTATTTCAGGACAAGCTCTTGTGTTTGTAGATTGATGATTATAGATTTTTGTTTGACTGAATCAACAGTGGCTATCAGTCACTAACTCTGCACTGAAACATTTGTTTGTGTGATAAACGGTTGAAATTAATCTGTATTACACTTGAGACACTGATCAGTAATCTGATAGAACACTGTGTGAAAAAAAATTCTGATAAAATCAGTTTGTTCTTGAAAGTCGATATTCAGGTTTTACTGAGGTGATGTCCATACCATACCATAGTTCATTTATAAAGTACTTTAAAAACAACTTATGGCTGACCAAAGTGCTGTACAACAGAAATATGTTTGGTACAATAAGAATAATAAATACGATAAATGAATAACAGCAATAATAACAACTATAAAATATAAGTAAAAGTGTCAGTTACCCACTGAGTCAAAACCCAGTGAATAAAAATAAGTTTCTAACCTGGATTTAAAAACCAGTTCATGGCAGTCTTGGTGCCCTTTGATAAGCTTTCCAGCTTGTCTTAAGAGCTTCCAGAGAGATGTGCAGCCTGTCTTTTTTCCATCGTCTTTCACATCTTCTCCATTCTCTTCTGATGGCTCGAGTAAAATCAGTTAGCAAGGACTAGCCTTGGGTTTATACTCTCTGAGTCTTAGAGGAACAACAACATCAAAAACAGATTTACAAACACAGTCCAGATGAGAGAGTAATCCATCTGAGGTGGACGACTCAGAAGGACTGGACACAAGTTGGTCAAACAGTGTTGAAAAATGCTCGGCAGTATCTGAGCCGAAGCCACGACAGCGTCTGACAGGTGCAACCCTTTTAACAACAGGAGTAGGAGGAACAATGTCACACAAAATGGGCATAATGTCAGAGAATACAGCATCCTCAACATGTAAGTTACAGGCAGATAACCCATAACCCAAGTCCAATGTGTGACCACATTCTTGAGTAGCACCTTTAACAGATTGAACAAGATTTAAAGAGTTCACTTCAGTCCATAAAGTCCTTAGCCAGGGGCTTCCCCGGGCAACAGACGTGGATATTAAAATCACCGAGCAGCTGGATCTGGTCATACAATGATGCACAGTCAGCAAGGAAGTCCGAAAACTCAGATAAAAAAAATCCTTATTTTATCTAGGAGCCTGGTAAACTATCGCACTCAGCAAGGAAGGCGAGTCGCACAGTTCACACAAAGTTCAAAGCTGGTGTAGTGTGTCGATGCCGATAGCTGCCTAAAATTGAAGTGTGCTTTAAAAAACAACAGCTAACCTCCCGCAGCGACCAGAAGCTCTTGGGGCGCTAAAATTAGCACAGCCAGTCGGCAGTAGTTCAGAAAAGGCGCTTAACTCACCGGGTGAAGTCCAAGTTTCAGTAAGACAGAGGAAGTCCAGTGCATGGGAAGAAATGAAATCCTTCAGAATAAAGGTATTGTTTGCCACCGATCTGGCATTGATTAAACTGAACCTGAGGGGAGGTGGGTCTGAGACTTCTGCAGCAGCGACAAACCGATCCACAGGTAGAAGGTCTGATTGATCTGCTTCCCGCCATCGCAGATGCCAAAGAGGTAAGGATTTAGGAGGGTTACTCTCGATAGAGCTGACAACAGTAACCAATCAGGAATCCACAGGATCCAGAGCACGCAATGGCACCAGGAATTTGGGACAAGATTGACGAATGGAGCGAAGATCAGGGTGACTGCAAACAAAGTTAATCAAAAGAAAATGTGTATTTTTACAAACACCACAAAAATTTAGAGCATGTTTTAAATACTGTACCTGATAATAATATCTGCATGTGGAGACTAACTTACTTGATGCATAATGTTCAGAGAAGTATTTGACCTTGACAGCTTTTCCGTGTGTTTGTATCACTGTCATCTTCACTTTGTGGTTTTTCTTATTATTAAGTGGATTTGAGTCTGACTTTTCTTCTTTTAATTCAATTCAATTCATTTTTTTAGCGTTTGATGGATTTAATCATTAATAGTTGGTCAGTGTGTGTCTTTCGTGTTTCTCACCATTTTGAGGTCCCAAGTCTATGGATTTTGTTGTTAAACACTTTTTAACAAAATTTTCAGTCTCAGTAAATGCTCGCTTGATTTTATTTCGGTCAGCTTTCCTTAAAATAGTTATAAACCTCTGCCAAATAATGTCAAGAATCCTGTATACTTTCATATAGTGCCTTATTAGTTAATTTAGATCAACTGATGCGTGTTAAACTTCTATTTGTTGTCATAATCTTGGTGAACTTTAATTTCAGATTAAAGTCTCACAGCTTCAAACACATTTAACCTAGCCAAGAGTGAACGAGGCATCGATTCACTGATCCACACTACCAGGCTATACAGCAATGACATTGGGATGTCATTCGGGCTGGAGAAGTGTAGTCGGATGATAACAAAGAGAGGGAAGGTAGTCAGAAACTGAGGGCATTGAACTACCAGAAGGCAACATTGCAGACATAGAGGACAGTTACAAGTACCTGGGGATCCCGCAGGCGAATGGGAACCATGAAGAGGCCGCTAGAAAAGCTGCAACCACCAAGTCCTGAGGAGTCAGCTGAACAGTAAGAACAAGATCCAGGCCATCAACACCTACGCCCTGCCCGTGATC
>CAKLIZ010001914.1:0-28043 GCA_922035795.1 Oreochromis mossambicus | reverse complement strand
TAAAATGCTCCCAGAATTACTAGGAATCTTTACCAAAACTATAAAAACATAGTCTAGATTGTAACAAAAATACTGTACCCTTTAAAACAGTACTGCTAATGATCTTTCTGTAGTAGTGACAATCATCATGTTGAGAAAAAAAAAGCAGTGAATAGAAAATTGTAATATTACCATTTCAATATATAACACATACGACTGCGGCAATCAACTTTCTGCTTGCACCTACGTAGCTCCACTTTCTTCCTTTTTGGCAGTTGGTAGCATCATTAAAAAATATTTAGAAAACAAAGAAGGATTGTTTGTGCCTAATTAGCTGTAGAGTCCCCTTTACAATGTGGTTCACATAAAGGAGTGGATCAAGTAGAAATTCATGTTTCATTCAAAGCCTTTAACTGCAACTGACTGGGTTCGCCTGGCACAGCAACATCTTGGCTATTTTCCAGAAAGTAAAAAAAATAAAATAAAATGTACAGCCGGAAAAATATCAATTGACAATTATATATATATATCAATAAAAAAACAAAGACAACCAATGCCCCCCCGCCCAAATTCTTTTTAAAACAAGCTTTGTCTTCTTGTCAAAGTTTTGGCCAGTAAACATTTTCAAAACTGACTACCTTGAATGTGAAGTTGTGCCACTGCAACATAACCTCTTTTCGCAAGTTTCCATTGAATCACATATTAGGACACAGTAAAAATAGTTCTTGCCTTACAGTTTGACTGTATTTGCACCGGGCAAATCAAACAGCAAGCGACAGCTACAACAGTGACACTCCAAGGCCAGCTTAAAGATGGCATTATTGCTTACATAGTAAATGCAGGACTCTACGGGAGTCCAGTGAGGCCAAAAAATAAACTGTTTTTCAACAACTGAACCTTGATTCAAGTACAAAAACAAAAAACAAATTTGAACTTGGAAGAGAGATAGTAAAAGTACCTCAGTAAACCATTATGAATGATTTGCATCTTCAAGTTGGCCTGGAAGTTGAACGTTTGTTTTACTCAAAAAACAAAGAAAAAACAAAACAAGCAGATATCAGGATTCCTTCTTATTGTCTTTTTCCTGTGAAGCAACATTAGAGTAAATGATATGGGCATCAGCCAAAACTATGACAATAAAACTCAGGCTCGTACACAAAGCAACATGTTAACCACTGTCATATGCTTGTCATTGCGATCTGTATTGTAATTGCCTATGAAGTATCATTTAGCACTTTTACAATTTTTCTCATTAGACCTTGATAACAGTACACAACTTTTGTTTTTTTAAATTTATTGTAATAACAGTCTTCTGGATTGAGCAATTTTGTGGGGGTGGGGATAAAGACCAGGCAAGGGCAAACCGGAAGGCCAGGTAGACAGAAACAGTCAAAGCATTTGAAAGGTATTGAAATGCTACTTGGCCCAGTGTGGTGTTCAGGAGCAACTACTCTGATTTATGGCAGTAAAGGTCTTTAAGGGCTTTAAGTTCTTCAATTAGTGTCTTGTTTTGGTTCTCCAGAACGGCCACTCGGTTCTCCAGACATTTAACATACTCCTTCTTCTTCCTGCGACATTCACGGGCCGCCTCTCTGTAGAAGGATAAGACACAATTTGGGTTTTTGTTTCCTTCTGAATGTTGGATTTGGTGGGTACTCACTGGCCTCCTCTCTAACACCTGCAATGTGAACACTTCTCAAATGTACCAAACTCTGGGCTGAAACATACTCACTACAGGGATTATATGAATCACTATTAACTTGCTATGAATACCCTGCGATTCCTGGTGCTTGCAGCCGTAGAAATGTATTTGAAGAAACTGCAAAGACATTACAAAACAAACAAACACAAAAACACACAGTCCTCCTTTTTTATACCTGTTCTTCATGAGGCGGACCTCGCGTTTTCTGGTGACCTCCTCAGTGGCGCCCTGGGTCGGAAGAGCAGGGGACGAGGCCATGACTACCCCGGGAGCAATGGTGCTGGCAGGGGCTGCTCGGATCTGATAGGCCTGAACGTCACCTGAGGCAGCTAACAGGCAAATTTGACAGAAAGCAGATGTTTAATTTGGCCTCTTAATGAACCTAGTTAATTGTTTAACTATCTTGTTTACTAACGATGAACATCCAAATGTTTTTGTCTTTGCTGCCAAAGACAAAAGAATGGCTCGAAGAATGGCTGTGCTCATGGATAATAGACTGCCACTCTTACCTTGGACCACCACCTGGTTGCTGGGAACCAGTATCTGCTGGCCGTCACTGGTCTGTGCATACTGCAGTATAGTGGCACCAGGCTGAGCTGCTGCTGCTGCATTGGTCATAGTCAGAGTCTGAAGGCCCTGTACTCCATCTGTACCATTATTGGCCAGCTGAATGGCTCCACCCTGTGTGATTGCAACTATTTGTTCAGAGAGAGGGAAAGATGACAGCGGAGGAAAATAAAAGGACAGAAAATACATTATAAATTTGTTTCATTCTTATTAAGGTATTGCCATTTTAAAATGTGGGCTTGGGTTTGGAAGCCATAAGAAAAAGTAGCTATGGTGACCTAAGGTAGCTCCTCAGTCTTCCCATAAAGAAAACATTGTGATGAGTGTGCTGTCAAGTTGTTATTGTTTCTTTTAGAGTTTTGCGCTTAATCAAACATGAAGCATCAAACTGTGTTTCTGTGATGAACTCGCACAAACTGTTAAACATTTCTCGGACTGCCCTACGAACAAAAAAACTAGCTAAACAGGCCTGACTTATTGTCTCCTCTATGTGATGAATATGTGTAATATTCATAACTGCCCTTAACTTTCTTAACCCAGTTTAAGTCATTTAAAAATGCTTTAAACTGTACTGAAAACATATTTTAATACTAGTGTGATCTCCCTAAATATGTTTACAGTTATATTAGGTAACTTGAGCAGTAGTGCCAAATTTTTTGGATTATTGGGGAGATAATTTAATGCTTCACATGAAGTAATGAGGTTGATGGGTAAATTGCTTTATTTATTATAAATATTTTATATTTTAATTCCTAATTATATTCTTTTAATGACTAAAATAACTTAACATAATTTAATTACTGAGCCAAATGTCACTTACTGTATTGGCCGCTGCTGGTCTGGTAGATGGGTGTTGGGACAGTAACAGTGGTGATTGCAGGTGTGGCAGCAGCAGCAGATGAGTCTTCTTCGGCCTTTTCTTCCTCGATACGAGGGACAGCAGGTGCGTCAGACGAAAGGTCGTTCAGAATTTTCCTGTTAGGACACGCAAAAGTGGATTTACCGTCAATCCTAGTTATCCATATAAAATAGTGTATCAGCCTTAGCATGAGCGTTCAGTCAGGGCAAGCGAGACAGCCAGTGCCCTGTGAAATCTAAAAATAGACATCAGTTACCAAAGTGAAAGCAAACTCTCTCTTTAAACGTCAAACAGTGTTCTGTTCCATAAAGCATCTGTTATTGCCTATTTGTATCCTTCTTGTAAATATTTATGCAGTAAATGCAGTAATATTACATTAATACAATTGCTCCCATGAAAATGTAATTTGGTATACTACTACTACTTGTTGCATTACTTTTGCATTTATCTTATTTTTCTCATAATAAGAATTTAACAATATAAATCTGAGGCTACAAGGCCACACCAACACAAATCCTAATGTGGACGCACATATGATCTTTCGCTTAGAATTTAGGTATGAAAACAAAGCTATCAGCACAAAGCAAAGGTGAAAATCAGCACAAAGAGACTTTAAAGCGTCACAGTGAGTCTACTTTAGAAACAAATAGAAAATGAGGCTTCAACCTGACTGCTCATCACTGCCTTTGTTAGCTCTTGAAGTTCAGGATCTGGCTGCTGGGCTGGGGTCTGCATTTATTCAGTTTTAACATCACTCTGGGTTCTAGGCTAGGTTAACGTTAATACACTGACTCTGCAGATGCTTGCAAGGAGCTTGGTTTAGCACTGTAATGCAGTTGTTTCTGTCCTGGATGCAGTTTACACTTTGCACTCGTTTTTTTGGGGGGAATACAAATAAAAGAAATGCCCATATCCATGCTGTAGATACACCACTATTTTCCTCCTCCCCCACACAACCTAAAATCAGCCGATTGTATTGCATGTGGAACCAATGTGCAGGATTGATAAGCAAGCAAGAAGGAATTTAACTTCTGGGAACTACTTCTTGATTCCCATCCACAGCTAATGCCCTCATTGCAACTCAAGAAACCCAAACAAAAGCAGACCCCCAAGAAGAAGCACTTGCTACATTAAAATACTCACGTATGACAAATGCTCCTTTTAACTTTAAATAATAGTGGTTATATATCTGAAATTTACAGAGCCAAATGTAAATGGTTTAGTGGCCATCTGACAGTTTTCCCCCAAAGCTTTAGACTCATCTGTGGCATAACACCACTGTCTTGAATGTCTTACTTACCTGTATGAGGGGCGCCGTGACAGGATCTCTCTGCGCTTCTGAGAGTCGGTCACACTGTCTACAGACTCCTGCGAATCCTCGCTTTCTGCTATGGTGGAGATCTGGAGCATCAATCAAAAGAACAAGACATTCATCAACACTTCATGGTTAATGATCTTGTGCTATGGCTGAATAAAAAGACAGTAAAAACACTGTACTGCTCAAGCTTCACCTGTACGGCTTGGACGTGTGGGGACTGGATTACAGATGGCTGCGCAGCCTGGATCACACCGTGGACCTGAACCGTCTGTCCGTTGGGCAGCTGTACCAGTGTTACTGTGGGACCTGTTGCTGAAGCATGTCCTGCTGTCATAGATACCTAAAATTCAGAGGTGATATGACTGAGCTATCACATGCATTTTAACACACTTCAAGATGGGCACTGAATGCCCTGAAAGGAGGGGAAATTGTGTCAACATCACCATCATCACGTGATTGATACCTGTGCCAAAGTAGCAATCTGTGCCGGGGTGATCTGCTGGTTCTCCGTCTCAGTCACAGCAGTCTCTGCCCCCTGCTGAACCTCTGCTGCTGACTCCATCTTCATTGGCTAACCTGAGAGTACAGATTTGAATGAAGCTGTTAAAACGAAGCTTTTGGGGAGCTGCGCCAGGAAGACGACTATTACTGACTTATATGCTCCCTAACATCAGGAAAATAAAAAGGTGTCAGGTAACTACAGCTTAGAAGTGTAGAATATGTTTGAATTTAAACTTCCACTTAAATAAAAACACAAAACTGGATGACTCAGAATGAGTCACCAAGGAGTCAATAACAGTAAACATAACAACAGTTGACAACCACTGGCCATCTGAGTAAAGAGGTTTAAGATACTATCATTCTCTTCAAAAAAATATGGCTTTTATGACACTAATCATCAATAATAAAAGCTCCTGGAAGCTTCTTCTATACGTGTGCAACGTTCTGGTATTTAAAGCCCCCACTCCTTTACAACAAGCTGAAGGCATTTGTCGTCTTAATGTCTGAATGTAAACCCTGGTCACTTTTCTATAAAGGCAGAACTGCAATTACTTACTAGGTCAGACCTTAAAATAATTCTGCATGAATTCAAACACAGCATACCTCTGAGAGAATGGCGTCACATAGCTACTACTCTTCTGCTTCTCTACGAGTTTGTTAGCTCAGCAAAAGACGACTGTTTTGGGTAACACTAGCAATAACAGAAAAGCCCAACAGGGTTTTCAGCTCTCATGCTTTCAGTGTAGGGTCTGCTTTCAGTCGGTTTCATGGTCTCACATTTCCCGAGCTAATATAAAAAAAGAAAAAGAAAAAAAAAAAGACTTTTCTCCCTAGATTTAAGCACAATACATTTTAAGTGGTTCCCCTGCAGGTTTCTGTATTTCAACTTATTCACATTACTACAAATGTAAATATTGTAAAATATAACTTTACAGTAAAACGTTAAAAAGGTTTTTGAGTTAGTTGTTGCAGCTGTTTATGACATACGTGAAGCATCAGAATAATTCTGTTTCTAAAGTGAGACAACTGTGCGCATTTATAAAGGAGAAGCGCCAAGAGCAGTAACTTCATTGTTCATATATGAGAAATTCAGCCCCAAATAAAGACATGATTGATCAGGATCTAACAGCAAAAAAATCCGACCGTGTCCTCACGTCCAGGAAGGCAAGTTTGGAGCTGAGCAGTTAGTTGAAGATGACTCAAAACTGACATTCAGAACCGCTAATCAGGGTTTTTATTATTTTCATTCCATTAATACGTTTATGTACTATCCCCTTTCAAACATACTACTGAGTGTGTTGTCATGTAACTTTGCCCCATGGAGGAAAAGTCAAACACTCAGCTGACTGCACAACTCAATCAATTTGTGCCAAATAACAATGTCGTGTCTGTTATTTGCTCACATTTTTGGCTTTAGTAAAGACTGCATCAGAAGAAAACAGAAAACTGCAGGAAAAATAGTTTCAGTGACTAAAAGTAACACCACATATCTGCTACAACACTTGGCACACATTCATATAACAAAAATTAACTGGATGCAGTGGGAAATGTTTGAATATTCAATTCATCCCCTTGGAAGGGTTGTTTTTACCATGTCATTACTCTGAAAAAACCCACAGACAACACTGCTTCGCAACAAGGCCTTGCTCTCCTGATGCAGGCACGACACTTTTTATCTCTGCTCTGTTCACAGAGTGAGCAGTGAGGTTTCAGTGTGACAGAGAGCAGAGCACCCTGTCAGATGAAAACTTGTGATCACTTGACTTACTGTTATTATGTAAATGCAGCTGAAATCACAGCACAGCCAGGATTGTTGACATACGTCAAACGGTAAGGTATTCACAACAGCCTGACGAATCTCAATGAATAAAACCGAGAGGAGCAATAAGATAAAAGAGGCAGAAAATCATCTCTACACTCCAGTATTCTCTTTTATTCCACGGTTATTTCATCTGCTCTTCTGTTTGGGAACAGTTTTTCAATTTCAGTTTGAATGCATCCACAGACTGACATGCCCTATCCAATTATGACATGCGTATCAACATGTCGCTTCACACTGTATTTGCCCCTGTGTGAAACTGAAAAATAACTAGCAAAGAAAGACAAAAACTCCTTTTAAGGACATGCTGCTGCTTGATTTTCTTCATGGTAGCTTCCATCATATTCAACAAACTCTGCAAAGCTTGTGACTTTTTGCTGACGTGTGACTTTCCCTGATGAGTATGACATTACACAGGCCGACGTCCTCCTTCCAACTGTAATTAAAAAAAGCAATTCCTTCATATACATGGAGTAAAAATCATCCTTTAGAAAATGTGGGACACTGTCTCAAGACGTGGGACGAGGGATAAGGAACAAAAACAGAGAAACATCTGGTCACCCGAGTGACATATTCCGTGACAGAGGCTTAAAAAAATAACCAAAACACAGGTTAGGTTCTTCTTAGAGATTATCAACAATTTCATTTGTGTAATTCAGACCACATTATTAGAGCTTCATCAACATCTTAATTTTGCTGCTGATGCCATTTTCAGGGAGTTAGCAATATTAACCAATTGTGCAGGGAAGACAAAAAAATGCAGTTAAACATAAACAAGTCTAACTGCACATTTTATATATATCACATATAAGTAAAAGCAGTGTACTTTCAACAGTTTTTCTACAAGACAGAGAAATACTGCTGTAGTAACTGAAAGAAGTGTGTCAGCACAACTCTTTGGGCTTAAATTATTTCTGTAAAATTACAGAAAAAGTTCCGGGGGCTCACTAGCAAGACTGTCCTGTAATAAAAAAAAAAAAAAAAAAAGGAATTTCCTGTTTTTTCACATTACTGTTATTTAAATTAATAATTATTAAGTACTAAGAGCAGTATGAATGGGTGAACTGGCAGAGCTTTAACAGTAGAAAAAAATCCTTTTACATTTAAAATTAAATCATTGCTTTTCTTCACATTTTCCAAAGCTGTTAAGGGGGCCGGGTTGGAGTTTTTGCCGTGCTAATTCGAGCACCTGGGCCTTATGTTTGACATCCCTGCACTAGACACTAGATTGTGCATCTGAATTGTGTTTTCATATTGTCTGCATGGGCAGGTTTTGATAAAGTTGTCCTTACAAATGTTTATGAAAGAAAATAATGTCCCAAACAATGGGATAGAAATTATTTTGTGATGATGCAATCTACTCCTTAACACATACAAAGTGAAACCCTTCCAGGGTAATTCCAAGGGGACACATGGGCGTGCCCCACTTCATCCTCAATAACAAACACACACAAACTGCTTTTATTTTGGAAAGGAAAATTATTGAAGTTCTTTTTTCTTTAATAAAATAAAAATGGCTAATGATCATGAATGGCATCTTGGGCTTCACTAACAAATCCTGATCAATTATCAGGAGGTCACACTTCAAACTCAATTTAGCTGCTCCTAACCAAAAGCCCCCACGTTAACTATGATTCTAATAACGGAGCTTTGGAGAGGTGATCCCCGCCTGACTTCAGGCGATGCAGCGAGTGTTGATCTGGGACGTGTTGTTCTTTGAGCTCCGTGATCTCACACAGTGCGTAGCTTCTCTCCGCTGCATGATTGGCTTTACACATTTCTCCCTCTGCTTTTCAAAAATCACTCGGATGCTCCGTGTGTGACAGCAGCGCCACATGGCCGGGTAACGCCCCCCCCTCAACGCACGCCGATCAGATCCCAGGAGATGTGCCGCAATTTTTTTAAAAAGTAATGAGACCGCAGACACACGATGTGCGTTAAATCCACAGGCCCGTGGGTTATGTTTTTGACGGGCGACCAAACGCTGAGGCCTGCGATGTCACATTTCTGTGTGCACATCGACGCAAAGTCAGAGCAAAATCACTAACAACGAAAGAGCGTGGATACAAATGGGTATGCAATCATACATGTAAATGTACATATAGACATATATAAGAATAACAATTTAGTCTTTCAAGTAACAGAGAAAAACGCAAATATCGTAGCTAGTGTTTTCAGTGCGCTTTTAACGGGGGGAAAACAGCGCAAATCTTTGCGCAGAAAGCTCAGTCAGCTATAGCATCATTTACATGTGAGCGTATTAACAAAGCTAAAGTCCGACCGCCGTTTGTGGTGTCTTAACACTCTGCCCATCCTGGTTCACTAGCAAAGCCACACATTTGCTCCGTTTCTCCCAAACAGCCGCAGACTCCCCTCCCTCCATCCTGCTACAAACACACCGCGGCGCCATGATCTCTTTGTTTGCTTCGGGCCGAACCCGACCAGACCGACACTTTCTACGGCAGTGTCCCGTCTCTGTGAGCCCCGGACACCGCTTCGTCCTTACCGATACAGTCTCCCTTCGTCACTCCCAGGCCTCCGGAGCTCCACTTTTATTCTGGCCGACACGTAAGAGCCCGCGTCAGGCTACACCTCCGCCGCGTCACCGGGAACAACAACACGGAGATTGGAGAAGGACGAGAAAGCAGATGGCGACGCTGACCGGAAATGAACGAAGTGCGGACGGAAAAGGCCGGAAAATCGCGAGGATGAACGGATAGCAACGACACCCTCGTGCCCCATGAAACGTCTGGCAAAATATCTTAAAAAAAACAATAAGCGGTTTATTTGCAATTCGGTAATTACATAACAAAAGCAATAAAAATCTGTCGGCTAAATCTGGTAGTCATAAAAGCGTGTTGTAAACGTGAGGGTCGCTGGGTTCATCTAAAGCCGTATACGACGAAGTATTAGTGGCCACACTGCCTATGGTAAGACAAGCTGCTTTTTTTTTCTTTTTTTTTTTCTATGTTTTTTTTTTAGATATATATATATTTTTTAATGTTATTAATACAAACACAATCCAGTTAACTAATTAACTTGAAAGCCCTGTGGTTATATCTCAAACTTATACATCATTGGGCGCTCCTCAGCCTCTCCCAGTGGTCCCCAGTTAGTTGTATTGATTTGTTAGTTTAGTGGAGCTGCTGTTTTTTGTTTTTAAATATTTATTAATTTTTATCAAGTGCTGCGATTATAGATCACAACTTTTATTATTAGAAATGTATTATAACAAGGTTAAATATCTAACTTCACAGGGGATTCTTTTAAAGGATTTTAACTTGTTTTTCTTTTTGTTGCAGCTCCTGTCATATTTTTGATTTATTCATATAAACTAATGAAACCTCTGCTTGACTGTAACAGGTCTGTGCTTTTACTACCACATGGTAATATAATTATGTGTTACTGAATATTTCCTGGGGCACAATAAGTCTTGTTTCTTCAAGTTATATGGTTACTGCCTCCAGTTACAACTTTGTAACATCTCATTGTGATAGTCTGTTTGTCTGAAAGGGCCTGTCTGATGTGCTGAACTACGCCTATACACTAATTCGTTGGGGATCTACAAATTAGGAAAAACATTTAAAATGAAAATCTGCAGTTTTAACTTAAGCCCTTAAAATTCTATCTATATATCTATCTTCCATTTTCTTCTACTCTTAGCATGAGGATTACACTTAGATCCATTAGTTGTTCTGGTGTTTCTTGCAGTAAGTTTCAGGCAGGTCCCAGTGGGAAACTCTTCATGAATAGATTTATTCAAAAGATGAATGCTGCTTCTTGTACACAGCTGGAATTAAAGTCAGTGTCGGTACAATTCTTGCAAAACCTTTACAGCAGAACTAAAAAAAAAAGAAAAAAGAAAAAAAAAGAAATACTACAGTATTAAACTTATCCTTACTGACACCAAAGCACAGTCTGACTCACAGTGATGGTGAAGATGCCCTGCATTTTATCACCTTTCACTTTCTTTGTAACCACACTACAAGAGGTACAGTGTACATCATTGTCACATTAACCAGAAATAAGTACATTGTAATGGTTTACTGAGAGCCTCTGATGAAATGAAGAAAAAGTTAAAGCTTTTAGCACACATAATGATTGTCAAATTATGACAACCCAACTTTTTGCTGTGAAAAAGACAAACTTGCTGTAGCCATTCAGAATCTAACCACAAGAGGGGAGCATAAGACCAGCTGAGCATGTGCACGAGTAGATTTTGCAGGCATTCAATCTGCTGGAAAACGTAAACCATCTCAAGTGAGAAGTTTTCAAGAGATCAGCCAAAGGCAAACAAAAGAAAGAGAGAGAACTTTGCAAACTTAATGTGAAGTACTTGCAGATTTTCTCTCAGGCGTTTATGCTAATGAGGAGACTGAACTCTAGCCTGGGACTCAAGAGGACACAGATCCAGTTTTACTACCTAATCACTGGGTTAGAATTTTAAGCAGCGTGTCTCAGGGTATGATACATAATTAAATCCTGCTAAAAAAAATATTCTGTATCACACATCCAAGAATGAGCAAAAATATGTCAGGTAGATTTTTAAATCTTGCAATAAAAAACGTTCTATATGTAGAAATGAACAAATATGGCCATATCAGACATTACATAGTCAGATGTAACAGATAACTGTGATTTTCAATGATGAAGAAATAAAGTGGATATGATCAGTGTCCAAGCTGTCATAATTAAAAGGCTCATGACAGTCAGAAATAATCAAATGTTAAACTTACTTTGGGCATATTGTCAAATTCTTAGGTGAAGTTGGAGAAACTGCTTTGTGACATGGAAAATACTCGCATAAAGAGAGGTGTAGATTTGTGAACTGACACCAGGTGGCGGTGTGATGAACAGATGTACTGATTTTTAATTATTATTAAATAATCCATCCATCTTCTTCTGTTTATTCAATTCAGAAGCTTATCCCAGCTGTCAGGTACACTTAGACAGGTCGCCAGTCTATCGCAGGGCCAACACAGGCAAATATACAATCTGTCATGCTCACATTCACACCTAAGGCCAGTTTAGAATCACCAATTAACCTGATATGGATGTCTTTGGCCAGGGTGTCCAAACATGTGGAGAACTTGCACACTGCACACAAAAGGATCCGAAGCTGGGATTTGAACTCAGGATCTTCTTGCTATGTTGTCGTCGATTTTTGTTGAGACCTCATTTTGGAAAAAACGGGGGAACCTAGAACTTTTTTTACCAGCAAAGTTCTAGGTTCAAACCTCCTCGTCAGCCGGGGCCCTTTGTTATGGACTTTGCATGTTCTACCAGTGCCTGCTCATTTTCTTCCCAGCACAGGCAACTGTTAGGGAAATGAATGAATCCAAGTTGGCTTTCGGTGTGGATGTGAGCAGCTGCCTCCCTGTGTTAGCCTTGCAATGAACTGGTGATTTGTTCAAGGTGTAACCCCCCTCTTTCCTAATAATAGCAGTGATAAGCTCCAGCTCTCTTCCCACCCCGATGTGAATATGAGACTCAGAAATCTGATGGATGGATGTTTAGAGTAGACGATGAATGGTGCAAAGATTCAGAAGAAGTGAGGGATTAAAAATGCCACACGAATTATGACAATGCCAATCTTTGAGAAAAATGCAAAAAAAAAGAATTGGTAGAAGAAAAAGAGGAATTTACACACTTCACTGCTCAAACCCTCTCCAACTACACGAATATAGATGGATATGAATAATAAGCTCTGTTCTCATGAGCTTTGTTTTCATGCACAGCTCTGCTGGGCGATGCCTGGAGAACTTCAGGGCTGCTGTGCATTTGTGAAAATGGCTATGCAGTCCAAGGTTCTTTCTTTTTACCTTCATTCTTTTTCCTCCTCCCCGAAACCAAAGCTTGGTATTTTGACCTTACCACATGGTGGCGCTGTAAAGCTGCGAAAATTCTGAGACCATGTGCTCCTCGGTCTCTGGCTCGTCCTACCCAGGACTGGAGAGACGAGAGCTGCTGGTGTGTCACCGCGCAGATATGCGGAGTTTATCAAGGCAATTCTTTTTATAATCCTCTTGATGCTCGTTGTCGGTGTTTTATCTGTTTAATAGCATTTTACTGCTACACGCCGTAAAAAACACCCTTTTTATTGTGGCACCAAACACATTGTTTGGGGATTTGACCCTGCCTGGGTAATGAACAGCAGTGAATTTGCAGCCAGTTATATATATTAAAATAAAGAGGGGGAAAAAAGAACAAGAGGTGAGGAGGTGCTGAGGTGGGGGTGGGGGTTAACCCAAAGAGGAGAGGAGGAATATTTTACAGCCTGTCCTCCACGTCTCATTAGAGGTTTCAGCTCTGCTGATTTTTAACTGTTTTTGCTGGATCGTCATGAAAAAAAAATCCACACAGACTTTGTCAAACAGAAAAAATTAGGTACAAAACAGCCTTTTAATTAAAAGATAAATGTTGTTTTTGAGACTTGAAACATATATTTGTAAAATCCTGGCATTGAAAGTTGGGATACCGCAGCTCTACAATGGAGTAAAACCTGGAATCTAACAGGGATCGGATTTACATGAGTGGAAACGTACGAGCAGTCCAACACCCTCCATCACCATCACGGCTTCTAATAAGGAACTGTTTTTTGAAACATGCATCTAGAATTGCGTGTAGGTGATGTTATTATCCTAGATATTCAACATGCATAGAGAATATCTCCTAAGTAGCACTGAAGCTGTCTCTTACTCATAGCTACATGTAGCCGTTATCCACTGGTTTCCATTTACCACTGGGTTCCCTGAAACTAAATTGCACTCTTTTTGAAGAAATGACAACACGTCGATCACACCTATAGGGCTTTTCTGTGTGATATCTTGTCCCTATTGGTGCTCATTCCTTTACCTTCCTCGAGATTTCACTCTTGACATCACACTTCCTCCTTTACTCCAGAAGGTCAAGAGTCACCACTACAAGACTAAACATTTCCTTACATAACCAATGCCGAGAAAACTTAGTCCCACAGTTAAAGGTTTCCATTTGTGTAGGAAAAACAGTTTCACTAAAATCTCTCTAGTCAGTAGCCAGAAGCCAAGAGGTGGCTCAGCAGAATTACCCCTCACGAACCAGGATGACACAGGGATGCAAAGCCAAGCCAAACACAGCAGAAAAAATATCAAACAGATGAAACAAGATTGTAGTAAAATGAAGACTGACAATGTGCACAGCAAAACAACCACACACAAAATTACAAACTATATTTACGTTTCACTAACGGCTGTCAAGCTGCAAATGCATCACAACAATGCTTTCAGGTAGCAGCAGGGAGCTAATAATAATCACGTGAGCCTTCCATTACCGATCTAATACTGGTAAAACGTTCATGTCTGACATTTTCCTTCAGCACTTTCTGTGTTTTTAAGCAGGCACATTTAATCCTGTTTCATGTGAATTCAAACCCCATCTGGTTCACAGCACCTGGGGTTTCTACGACACTTTCGCGCCTTCACTTTCACCTCTCGGGCAAGATCTTTTTTTTTCTTTGCAGTCTTGGTTCTTGCATTTTATTTTTGGCCACGACGTTTTAGATCCCTGCGCGTCAAAATGTAATGATCATGAGGAGCGGGTGATGTATTAATACGGAGAAGTCATATATTTGTTTCTTCTTTTTTGTCTAAGGAAAGAGGAATAGATATTTTAAAGAAGGAGAATGCAGCGAGACATAAGAGTGATTTTACATGCAACCACAGAGGGAGAGAGACAGACAGAGAAAGAGAAAGAATCAATAGAGGCATTTGGTCTATTATCATAAACACACAGTGTGCGTGTGTATTTGTGTCTCTGCGAGTGTGTGTGTGTGTGTAGGGGAAGAATGTTTTTATCTCCAGATGGTTGAGTGAGATTTGGCTGGTTGGTACACAGAGTCAGAGAGAAAAAAGCGGGCAGAAGGCGTCTTTTCTACTTGAGCTCGACTAAATGCATTTGTGTGTGTGTGTGTGTGTGTGTATTTTGGTGTGTACCGTGTCTGCCAACCGCCTGCCTGTGTGTGTGTGTATATGCGTCTGTTTTGTGTGTACATGAGTGTGTATGCATGCGTGTGGTTGACCTTGAAGAAGGAGGATCAGTTGGAGGAGAGAGGGATGAGGAGTCCCCCCACCCCCCCATCCCCTGCCGCGCCTCCCCCCTGGGTAAAGAACGACTGGCTTCTCATCCACCTCCTGTCCTCTCTTTTTCTTCTTCTTTCTTCTCGGAGTCGTTTCTTTTCCACCTCCTTCACTTTCTCCTCCTTTTTTTCCTTCTCTTCTTTCTCCTTCTCACCTCCCTTTTTCCTCTCTTACATTTACCTCCCCCTTTTTTTTTCCTTTTTACCCACTCACCTTGTTTTTTATGTTCTCCCTTTTTCATTTCCACACCATGTGTCCTCGTGTCTCCTCTTGTCTTTTATGCTGTCTCCTTCCCTATCCTTATTTCCTCTTCTCCCCTCGTTTAACCTTAATTCCTTCTCTCCTCTCCTTGTCTCTTCTACCACCACTTTTTCTTCTTTTCTTTTACCCTCGATCGTCTCTTCTTCTTCTCTTTTATGTCCACTCATCCCTTTGTCACCCTTCCTTGCTCATCCTCCCCTCTTCTGTCCTCTTTGAATTTCCCCTCCCCTCCTTTTTCCCTCTCTCTTTTCATCTTCTTTCCTGTCCACTTTAATCTTCTCTCTGTTTCATTTCTCGGTCTCTCCTGTTCTCTCCTTGTCTCTTTACATCCTTGTTTCCTTTCCTTTTTTCCTTTAAATCTTCTCTCCTATCCTTTCACTTTATGTCATGTGCCTTCACATCGAATAACCGTGGAGCTCTCCAACGCTCCCTTTCAGCGGCCAAGGTGCTCTGCATGAAAGAAATGAAGAAGAAGAAAGACGTGTCTAAAGTGAAGGAGAGCAGGGGGATCGAATGCCAATCTAAAACCTATTTCAAAGGCTTTGGAGACAGCAGGATGCCCAGAGGGTAATTAAAAAAAAAGAGAGAGATTGGAAAAAAAAAACTTGTCACAAGAAATGGTCAAAGAGACGGTGTCACGATGTGTCTGCGACATGTTTCATATTCACAAAAGTCTGAGTCTCCACACATTTACCACGTACTGTTGTCAGTGTACTTTCTCTCACTTGATTTAGTTTTGTGCCATATGTTGATCGCTCACAGCGTCTTTGTTTGCTGCTTTTCTGCTTATTCACCAGTGGCAGAGATCTTAACTCGCATTCTTATCTTTCTCAAAAATTATACAACATATGATATGATGCGAGTTTGAAAATTCTCTCTTCCAGCCTTTTGCCTGCTACCATGTTGGTATTTCTGGACTGTATTTGGACAAGAGGGTGAAGTACTATGCTGTCAGCTAACTTTAGTGGGTTTGACTAGCAAAGTGCATCTGTAATTACCTGCACAGCGGGACATTGTACTTATCAGACTGATGGGACTGGATTTAAAAAAAAAAAAAACTAAACGGCACTAACAGCACAAAGTTTAAGAGGTGTATAGCTCTGTAATGCGGGCCTAACAGACATACGCTGACTACAACCACATGTGGCAGCATTCGGCTGTCAGTCAAAGCGGCCAAGCCCTCAATAATGCAAACTGTAAGCCTTATTTAAATGAGCGACTTATGCAAAACCCCTGATGCAGTTCTCAGAAAGAGTTAAATTAGCTAAACATTGTGACGTCTGCTGCTCGTGCGTGTCTCAACAATGCGATACTTCCAGAAGTGCAGTTTATGCCATGTGATCCTCTACAACACGTGCATGCAGATATCTATAAATCAACTCTTTCTACACTGCTGTGAATCTGTTTGTACTGCCTTGTTAGACCTTGGAGCAAAAAGTGGGAATTTGTTTAACAGGTACATTTAGAAAACTCATATCCTTGAGGATGACTACATCTGTATTTTCAGGGCTTTGAACTGCTGATTGAATTGAGGGGGTGGGGGTAAAAACAGAGAAACACCAGCACAGATGGTACACACACACATCAGTCTGCATTCATTTCATGTTCAGTGTAGAGCTATGTCATTTAAATTTCAGGAATACATAGTTTACATCAACAATAAGCTCTCCTTATTAAAAAATGTAACTGTATAAAAGCACAAAAGGTCATGTCTTGTACTCTGCTGTTGTGACCTTGCTCTACTGCATGCCTTGTTGGTTTATCAAAAAAACCCAATAACCCAAACATGCTGTTGATTGAAAATAGAGTAAAGCAGGGAGTCATGCTGGACAGATAATTAGAAAGCAAATGGCCTGAGAAGTAATATGGAAGCAATTTTGCTGTTGGCAGCGTGATTAAGGTGCCTTTTTAAAATTCATCAGTCTCACACTCCCTCGGTGACAAAAAACGATATTTTTTTAAATCGACTGTCGCCAAATGAGGACGCCGCTGTGGAAAACTCAGCACGCAGAGGCTGTGAAGACATGGCGCCATAAACACACTGAGCTACTTAGGATAATACTAAATGCGAAGCATTCAGATGACAATGTGAATACATCAGCTACGTGTTAGTTTTTAATGGCTACAACTTTCATTTTTTGAAGTGACAGCCCAAAAGCTAGCGCTGCAGAGTCTGCGGCTGATGATTTTTTTCCGGCAGACACAAACGCACAAATATGACAAGTGTCTCTATAGTGCTGTCTGTATCTGTGATATTCCCCAGTGGTGTCGTGCCTTATAATGAACGTTATTAAAAATGTGGAAAAATATACATTGGGGGAAATTTAAAGAGTGATTCCTGGAAAACTGCATCAAACGCAGATCAAGACAGCGGAGGCTGTGACAAAAGCACTACTCAGCAATACCTCACACGCCACATGTAATCAAAAAGCATGACAGACTCGACGTGTTTTCAAAACGCTGTCACCTTGAGAGGTGAAATGTGGGTCTGTGGCACTCTCCTCCTCCATGTCTAGCACACCTCTCTCTGCTCTTTGAACTGAATCACAGGTTCAGACAGTGGCAGACTGTCAGAGGTTTTACTGTTTGCGCTCCTCCGTCTGTGTGACGCACAAACAGGCTTATGTAGACTCGGTCCAACATCCCTGAATCACAGCCTGACATTCGCTCGTTTGAAATGCTCTGTGGTGAGTTTGTGTCGAGGGGAAACCTGTGTGGGACGAGCATCGGTGTAACAAACTCCTCTTCCACGTGTTCAAAAGGTTCAAATGGGATTTTTTTGTAGTCTACTGTGTGACCTTTTGAAGGTGCGGAGGAGAAGGCGAGAAAAGTAGCACAAAGAGACCTTCGTCAATGGAGGGTATCCATGCATTCAATTTCCACTTTGTCTCCTGTCAAATTTGCTGTTAATGTTTACTAACCGGACTGCTGTTCCCTTCTGTGTGGAGGCCTTTGTGCCCCTTTCACAGTATAAGTGTCTCATCATTTATTATATAAAAGCTTATTTAAGTCCAGTGATGTGTAAAAAAAAAAAAAAAAAAATCCAAGAAAAAAAAAAAAAAAAAAAAAAAAAATCCATGGGAGAGAAGAGAATGAATGAAAAGCATTCCCCATTGTCACCCTCAGTTACTGTTGCCATAACTTTCTCGCTTTGTAGTACAGCATGTAAGCTTTCCACAGCAATAACAGGATTCAACATACATCCACAGTAACTCAGGAGGCTTCAAAAAGCAGCTTATTGTTACTGTTCACCATCGGGTTTGTTGAAATGACATCTAAGCTTTTCTAACTATCCATTTAATGGAACTTGATAACATCTTAGCTTACATAAATTGTTTAGTACATAGGAATGTAAAAGAAAAGGGGGAAAATGCACACATTGGTTTTGTATTACAGGACATCCAGTTGTTTCTGTGATAACAGTGTAACAAGATGCACCCCGAATTCAAGTCAATTTTATTTATATAACGCCAACAACAACAGTAACCTCGAGGTGCTTTACACTCTAAGGTAAAGAGCCCTCAATAATAAACAGAAAATCCCAACAATCAAATGACTGACCTCTGAGCAAGCACTTGGTGACAGTGGGAAGGAAAAACTCCCTTTTAATAGGACGAAACCACTGGCAGTACCAGGCTCAGGGAGGGGCGGTCTTATTGTCAGGAACAGCTTATAGTAAATAAAAATACTGGTGGCTGCCACTGCTAACCCTCAGCCTCCTAGTAGACACATCTATGGTATCAATTTCAAGATCCTACATTGTCTTATTCTCGAGTTATTGCATTTACAAACTTGCATGTCCGCAAGGCCTTAATGTGGTCAGGTGACAACAATACCTCAGCAGCCTTTTACGGCTGGGGGTGGGGAATAACTCTTGAGGCTGCGCGTCCACATTGAAACGGCCGAAAACGCTCACGTTCCAGTACTGCGCATGCGTGAAATGCAAGAAGATTCGACCTGCCTCATTTCTGTCTGCCATTTATTTACTTTCCGGCTCTTTGAAACGTTGCGGCAAAATGTTGAGGAAAAGCACCGAGTTTGTTAAATGGACTAACAATGAGGTGGAGTTGTTGCTGTGAGTAACACAAAGGTACAAAGTTGCAAAAGCGAGTGAGAATTAAAGAATTTGAAGAAAAGCTATCTGGAGCATGTACAGACTGATATTAATCTTTAATAGGGCTGTCAAAATTGAGAGCAAACAAAACAACCGCTGTATAATGCCCTCCGCTATCTTAGTTTAATTGGTCACATGACTGCATCATATGACTAAGATGCGTCATCGTTTTAGAAAGTCTCCATTTTCGCAGTCCACACTGCGATGTGAAAGCACCGTTTTCAAATGTATGCATCTTCGAGAGCATTTTCAAAACGCTGCGTGAGCGAAAAACACCGTCTCAGTGTGGACGTGAGGCCATAACGGAGAGAAAACGATGCATTTCCAAACAAAAACGCATCAGTGTGGACGTAGCCTTAAACTGATTGGAAGAGAAAAAGGGAAAAATACATGAAAAAAGTCAGGCTAGAAATCCTGTTAATGAGATTTAGTGAAAAACTACAATTAAAAAACAGAAAAAAAAAATCAAGAAAAAACTATTTGCCAAAATGAAAGTGCCCAATTTTGTCAGCAAACCTGAAACAAATTCAAAGATGGTTGTAATCTGAACGCTGCTCCTAAACAGAGTTCCAGTTAGTGAGCACCAAAACAACAAATGACATAAACAAGCTACAGAGCCTTACAGCAGCTCTATTCAATATGATCAAACCAACAAAGGAAGTCATGTGACATCATAACAGAACGGCAACATCCCTATAGAAAGGAGCTCGGCGTCATTTATGGTCATTCATCCTTTTAAACCATAACCGTGACTATTTGCTAACTTCAGTACAATGTTTATTAACTAATTTACTCAAACCCCTAAACATAAACTGACCATAATCATAGTGTTATCATATCATAAAACAGATATGACTTCGTGAGTTTAGAAGATGCTGACAAATAATATCTTGCTCATAAATCAGGAAGGATGTTTAAGTGTTGCTTAGAGGCCATTGGTTGATGATCAAATGACCAAGTTTCTTGGATTGATGTGACTTTAATGTGGGGGATTTTAATGTAACCTGTAACCCAATGATGATGCAGTTAGCTAATGAAAAGCTCTTGGCGATGGACGTAATGAGCCTTATATTGGAGCAGAGAAGCACAAAGCTTATACTACACCCTTGTTATTTGGAGGTTTAATTATGAAAAAGCTATATAAGAAAGACCCAGACCTCCAAACTCTTTGCACACTAAAGATTTCTATATAAGCCACATGTGCACCCTTTTAGGATATGAAGTCCACAACTTGGGCAAGTCTGCTGTGCCTGTTAGAGTTTCTGACCTATAAGCAGACAGTACTGGGTTGGGGGGAGGGTTTAAGTTAAGTCTGCATGTCAAGTTTCTTTTTTCACATCCTGTTTTCTTCAGTGGCAATTCACAGGTTATTTTTGTTAGCTACTCAGTGAAACAAACTAGTTTGGTTTGCTCCAAACCTCTCTATGTTCATAAAGATCGCTTCAATCCACTAACAAGTCTAATATTATTTACCTTGAGGAAAAAGCAGACATACTTAATTTACCAAACAAAAATGTATAAAGTGAATTTACAGCAGTTTTTCACATCTTACCTCCCCGATGATGCACTGACAAATAAACTTATTACTGCTTTACATCCACAGAGAAGGAGAGGCCATCTATTTTTTTTTTCCTTTCGGTACATCCCACTTTGTACATTTAATGTCTGGCAGAGGAGCTCGTCATTTCCCCTGAGCTGAGAGTGAGTGCACACGGAGGAGGAAGGGGGAGACGTGGAGCATAGGGCTATTTTTGTGAGCAACATAATAAAGATATGGAGATTAAGCATCTATATGCTACCTGAGGACCTTCTCTCTGCTCGCAGTCTGGCCCAACAACCTCTTCTTTTGTTTCTGCTCTCTGGCTCCCGTGGAGGATAGAGTGAACAGGCTGAGATGAATGAGAGTAATAACCCTACTGTCAGGAGAGAGAGAGGGAGAGCAGTGGGGAGGGCCATGATGGTGTAAACACCAGAGCGAAAGCTTGCAGGTTTATGGATCTATTTTTACTATGGCACAGGGGAAGAGGAGGAGGAGAAAAAAGGGGATGAGGGGAGGGAAGAGGAAGTGGTATGAAAATGGGAGTTCTGCATTATTCATGGACCCAACGGAGGAGTGTGGATGGTGGCTAGTGATGGTGGTTGTTTCACAGTCTTCACGTGCATGTTTATACTTATGCACGTATGAGTACACTGATTAAATAATTATAATACCATCTATTTTCATTCCTTTGTTACATATTAAAGAGCCACTAACCATACAGTAAGAATAACCCAAGCCTTCTGCAAGCCACGACGAACCTACAGACCACGCAAAACTTCTTTTTGTCCTGTGTAGTTGATCTGTTACAGCCCAGGATATAATCTCAACACAGCATAGTTAGCTGGAGAACAAATCAGAGCTGGAATCTAATAAGACAGAGCTAAAAGGATGGGATTAATACATTTAGATTCATCACGTGCACACACACAGTACTTAACCAAGTTCTTGGTTATTGCAGTCAGTTAATGTTAACTGTTGCAATAAACATCTGAAAGCAGTCTGTGGAAAGTCCTGCTGTCCACCCCATACTGTAGCTTTACAGATAATTACTGTGTTCAGTGCACAGAAAGCCATGGTTAAAAAAAAGAAAAAAAGTTTATCAACCATTGGCTTGTTATCGTCTCCAAAACACTTTCTTTCCTCTAGTTCTCATACAAATGATCTAAAACAGTCAGTTTCCACCGTTTCCACACACACTCTAATAAATTTAAAGCCAAAAAGTTTGTCCTGTTATGTAGTTTCACTTGTCCATTCTGTGCTGAGAGACACAGTTGTGTCCTTCTTTTGCACAAAAGTAGGATATATTAATGGAGAGTGAGTAGCGAATAGTACAAGTAATAAACAAGTATCAAATAATTAAAATAAAAGTAATATAAAAGTAAAAAAATATATAAAAGTAATCAAATAATAATAATATCAATATATTATAAAATATATTAAACAAATACCATGTTTGCTTTGTTAGCTAAAATGCTAAGGAAACCTTAAAAAAAGGTTGCACTGACTGACTCGCTGTTGTATCTTGTAGTAATAAGTAGCATAACAATAAAGTATAAATA
Source organism: Oreochromis mossambicus (assembly GCA_922035795.1). Classification (NCBI taxonomy): domain Eukaryota; kingdom Metazoa; phylum Chordata; class Actinopteri; order Cichliformes; family Cichlidae; genus Oreochromis; species Oreochromis mossambicus. The sequence goes on along the minus strand of CAKLIZ010001914.1, from coordinate 5,710 downwards.
AAGGCACAAACTGGCCTTAGTTCAGCTTTTGTTGACGTTGCTGGCAGGAATTATAAACGTTTTGTTTCTTTACATGCTTTAGTCTGTTTTGGATATTTCTGAAATGTTTTTAAGTTAAAAAAAGAAGGGTAATAATAATAATAATAATAATAATAATAATAACAACATAAAAATGTAATTTACGATAAGTACCTTTAAGAAAAAAATAATTTTAAAAATAATTTCTCTGTATTACCACCTTCATTTATTACTTACATTAATATTACAATATACAGTAAGAAATGGCACAAATCCTTCACATCTAGACTGTTTTTGGTTGTTTTTATGTTTTGATTATTGCGATAAATAAAAAATCCTGCCTAGTGTGATAAAAACTCAGTCCTGTGTAGTAAGTTTGGCATCACCATAAAAGGAAAAGCAGGACATTTGTTGAAAATCTGGAGTAATCACTGACTCAGTCTTTAGTATTTTACAAAGGCATCCAGTGGGCTGCACTGGACCCTTTGGTGGGCTGTGTTTGGGCTCTGGGCCACATGTTTGACACCACTGATTTCAAAGCTGTTTTAGTGTCTCACAACATGTGTTCACCTGAGACTTTGAGAAGAGTGAAAGCTAAACTTTCAGACCTCATTATCTTTATCACAGATATTATCTGTTTCCTGACAGTTTTCTCAATCTTTAATGAGTAGCTGATGCCATTAATGAAAATCGTTAAAATTACTAAACCTGTCACAAAATCAATATTCTAGTTGCAAAAGATGTATCAGAGGAATCCAAGTAAAATATTTGATAAGATTTTTTTAGTTTAATCGCTACTTCAAAATACCGAACACACTTTTCTTTACTACACCTACTATTAGTTGTGTGGCACAAGTTTTATTAGCTCTTAAATTTGGTAATAGTATTATATAGCAGCAATAACAATAAAACTATGAAATATCGCTGTTAATCACATATTTCAGTGTAATATTTTAATATAGTATAAAGGATTCGAGTGTAGCCACCAAAAAGCCTTGTAATGGATGTGTGTGTGCATGCGTTCATGTGTGCTGCTCCTATCTCTTCCCTCCACAGTACATCAGCGGGAGCTGTCAGATCAGCATCAGGCCTTGCCAGTCAGATTAAGGATGTTACTGCAGCAGCACCCTGTCCGTCTGCAGATAGATTACACTCTCTCTCTCTGTTTATCTCCACCCTGTCTCTTCCTCAGTCTCCGCCTCTCTGTCTTCCGTGTCTCTGCAGGACGCTGCTGCTCCGTCAGCGCAGGTCCCAGGGTCGAACGGAGGGGAGCTGAGGTGAGTGGAGGAGGTGAAGGGACAGGTGGCCCAGCATAGTGTCACCACAGCTGCAAATGATGTTAATGTTAATGAAAAGTTCTATTATGATCTAAAATAACTTCATAACTCCCTAACTCTCTATGTGGACTGGTGAGTGGGAGGTCACATCAGGAGTACAATGCCGGTGATGTAAACACTGAAAATGTGAAAACTGCATGGTGATAGTCATTGATGGCATTTGCAGTTCACACTGAAAAATCAAGGAAAAACCTACAGTGAATATCAATATGTTTAAATTCAAATATTATGCTAGGAAACTGTTTATGTTAATATTTATTGGTGTTGGTATTATGAGTTGGACAAATCTGTCAAAGATAACATAGTTCAAAAGGCATAAAATTGTATTTTCGGATTAACAGAGTGATTTCCAAAGAGCTATTAGGTGAAAACTTGGCATATCTTAGCACAGTGTGCAGTGTGTCCTTAAAAAAAATCAAGGAAACTGGACAAACAGAGGGCAAAAGAAGTGGTAGGGCTAGAAACTATCTACAGCAGACCAACAGTAGTTGAAGGTCAAGTGAAATCCAGCAAAGACCTGACACACAACCTGAGAGATGCATCTGACCATTCAATTGATCCATCTACTGTTCACTGAAGCCTCATCAGAAATGGTCTCAATGGGAGGAAATGCTGGAAAGGAGACGGAGAGAACTGGACTAAAAACCTGAAACCTGATGATGTGATGATTCCAAATGTAAAATGTTTGGTTCAAATTTTTGTTCGCTAGTATGTACAGAGGAGGTCAGAAAAGAGGTACAACAGGTATCTAAAGCAGCTGGTTTAGAACTGCATTTAAGCCAGTGGTGTGCAGGATCTTGTCAAGACCAGTTGAGTTCTGAATGCAGAAGACTAAGCTCAGATTTGGATCTGCAATGTAATACCATTTTCAAGAAGTTCTTCAAGAAGCCTGCGAGCTATTCCTGGGGATTACTTAAAGAAGGTGGTTGGCTAAGACAGTTCAGGTTGTGTTGAAGAATAAAGATGATGATACAAAATACTGAATTTCAAACTTGTTAGAATCATACAAACTGCACATGCTTCAATAAATTGCTGCAGCTATTTTCTAATTTCCTATCAAATATAAAGAAATGAGAGGCTGGCTCAAGACTTTTGTGCATTGCTGAACCGCTTGAGCAAAAAGACCCGAGACCCGAATCCCACAACTAACTGAAAACAGTTACTGCTTTCTCTTCTTTGATACGTTTACACATCAGTTTTATTCTGTCTTCTCACATTATAGTTGGATGCTACCAACAGTTTCCAAACTGTTACCAAAGCAAGTCATTCACAGGCTTAGCTTTGCATGAAGAGTGAAAAAAGGAAGAAAGGCAACAAAATCATCATACTTGTGAATCCAAAGCTCACTAATTAACAATGCAGCTCTTCAGTTGTTATATAAAAGCAGTTTGTAAAACAATTCAGCCTCATTAATGAGTTTATTGGGTTTTACATGATAGTTTATCAGTCAGTTAATTTCCTCAATAAATTTCCTATAAAACACACCAATTCTCTGCCTCTGTTTATTTTTTAAGGCATCCTGGTGTAAATGTGATATCTTCACATCAAATAAACCAGCAGATCCTATCATAGCTCTACTGGCCCATCGCTGAACCTCGGTGTCTTTGTAAGACTTGTGTGTAAAATAAAACTGCTGCTATGCTTGAAGCTCCATTGTGAGGAAACACAGCCTTCATGCCAGTCTGAAAGAGGGAGAGGAGGGCTGAAAACTGTGCACAGCAACAGCACAGAGGGGTTTTACTGTGTGCGACATGACCCTGTGAAGGTCACTCATCCATTTTAATAATAGGCTTGTATGACCAAACACAGTGTCTGCAAGTCAGTGATGCAAAGACACGAGGATATGATGTGAGTGCAGATAAGAACAGAGATAAACCCATGTATATGAAATATATGAAGCATAAATAAGCCAAGAGAAACATCTAAGAATCAAAGAAATATATAAATGGAGAGCTCTCTCTCTGTCTCTCTCTCTCACACACACGCAATTTCCAGGAATCCTCCAATCTCTCCGGCTCTCCACAAATCAGATATGTTTGCTTTCCCCGGATCAAAGGGAGGTCATCTTAATGACTATTCCCAGTGTGCCCTTCTTGGTGAAGTACTGACAGGGGAAGAGGTTTTTTGGCGATCCTCACATGGCAAATTTTATAGAAGTACTAAGAAAAATGCTTTACTTATTACATCTAGAGTTCAAGCTTTCCTGTTTACTCCCACTTTGGGAATGCACTGCATTGCTCAAAGGCACTTTTACCTCTACAACCATTGAGGTACCGCTGGGAGAAATACAGTGTGACACGTGACAACAGTTTGATGTCAAGGTGACACATGTTGTTGGGTATCAGGCACCTGTGCTGCACCTGCTCGGTGTCATTGTTACTGAGCTGGAAAAATGCAATGGAGCGATCATCAAAAAGGCATGTATCGAGGTATTCCTTCATTTCAGGCCACTTTTCCTCTGCCGCTGTATGAAGGTGACAAGCTGATGAGACTTGTTTTCGTCTCCATAGTTTCATATAAAAGTGCATAAAATACACTTTCCTCATCTACATTATACTATTTATTTTCTGTGATAAATTACCAGCTGGTTCTGGTTGGTTGTCATAGTAACAAAAAAATGCAACTTGAGTAACTATTTGTATCCTTTTTCAACATTCTACATTCTCTGTGCACAAAATTCAGCCCACAAAGTATCTTTCCCAGTCTGGCGTAAAGACAACCAAACTGGCTTGCACAAGCTTGACCCCCAGTGCCTTTGGGATGAGCTTGAGCTTTGAGCCAAGCCTTATTGCCCAACATCGGTGTAGGAGCTCAGTAATTTTGTTGTAGCCAGTGAGAGCAAATCTGTACAACCAGTTTCACAAATCTGGTGGAAAGCTTGAAACAAAAAGAGTGGAACCTATTAAAGCAGCATGCCCAAACCAATATATGTGTGTGTGTATATATATTTCAAACTGATCTGTACATGATGTGAAGTTATGTCCTTTCAGTATTTTGCTAAACAAACAAATATGCAAACTTTGTGTTTGTGTATTTAAAGGTCAAATGAAAAAATACTGGGCAGTTTTGTGTGGGCTAAACAGGTTAGTTTGCAGTACTGTGGTGAGTTTACACTGATGCACTATGTTGTACTGGTGCAGAGTGGCTGTGGTGTTCATGGTCAATGTTAGCTTACATGAAGGGTATCAGACATCAGTCTGAATATAAAGTGATGATGCTGATTAGATTTACTCAGTGAATTCCATGGTGATACTAGCATTACTGTTTAACACAGCGGTCCGGTCCGCGGGTCGTTTGGTACTGGGCCATGAGAATTGAGGCTTGGGTGTGAAATTTATGGTTTTCAGGGTTTTTATCGTTAACTCGGTTTCCCTGGGTCATTTCCCGTGTTGTAGTTGTGTGTGTCTTATTTTGAACCAAATTACACAATTACACAGCGAATTTGCGTTTATTATTATATTTACAAAATACTACAGTTTTTGTCTTGGTCGTATCATTTTATTTTGTTGTATTTATCCGCAGCTCCTTAATGGCCAGTCCGTGAAAATATTGTCTGACATTAAACTGGTCCGTGGCGTAAAAAAGGTTGGGGACAGCTAGTTTAACAGGTTGGCAATGTCAGCTTATGTCCTGTTTAAGTCAGCTGTGTAAATCTGTAAACAGCAGCACAGGTCAGCTGATCACTGCCTGTACACAAGGAAACACTAGAGCACACAAGAGCAATAATTGTGACTTATTTCTGAGCAATTCTTTTCCCAACACTGCACCAATGTAATCAGTCTTAGGGTTTCCCCCACCTGCCATATTCCACTCTAACCCCTATTATACTCATTTTTCTGTTTAGGTGTGAAAGCAACGTTACCTGTCTACAATGCAGGGAACAGAAATGTATTATTTGTTTTAATTGCCTTGTTATTCTCTTGTGTTCTACATCATTTTGGATTTCTCAGTTTCAAAAATTAATAGTATATTTTCGTCATTTAAACAAAAGAAATCTTAAGGAGATATACATTTTGACCAATCATCTCTAATCGCCCTTTTTATTCCCACTGCGTTAAAGTTTGTTCAACTTCACTCTAACCTGGTGCATATAAATTCACTGATTTACATAAACTTTATCAATCCCATTAAATTCCATCTTTATTCACACTTCCAGTCCTTTAACCAAGTTTCATTATATTGTGCCAAAAACAGCATAAACAGCATTAATGGTTAATTAGTCCACTGCATAAATTAGAATAAGGCCACAGTCTGAGGATAACATGTAAGAAAATTAATTGCGTAGTGATAATGTTACGTAAAGCAAAGACACACACACACACACACACACACACACACACACACACACACACACA
>CAKLIZ010001913.1:0-28043 GCA_922035795.1 Oreochromis mossambicus | reverse complement strand
TAAAATGCTCCCAGAATTACTAGGAATCTTTACCAAAACTATAAAAACATAGTCTAGATTGTAACAAAAATACTGTACCCTTTAAAACAGTACTGCTAATGATCTTTCTGTAGTAGTGACAATCATCATGTTGAGAAAAAAAAAGCAGTGAATAGAAAATTGTAATATTACCATTTCAATATATAACACATACGACTGCGGCAATCAACTTTCTGCTTGCACCTACGTAGCTCCACTTTCTTCCTTTTTGGCAGTTGGTAGCATCATTAAAAAATATTTAGAAAACAAAGAAGGATTGTTTGTGCCTAATTAGCTGTAGAGTCCCCTTTACAATGTGGTTCACATAAAGGAGTGGATCAAGTAGAAATTCATGTTTCATTCAAAGCCTTTAACTGCAACTGACTGGGTTCGCCTGGCACAGCAACATCTTGGCTATTTTCCAGAAAGTAAAAAAAATAAAATAAAATGTACAGCCGGAAAAATATCAATTGACAATTATATATATATATCAATAAAAAAACAAAGACAACCAATGCCCCCCCGCCCAAATTCTTTTTAAAACAAGCTTTGTCTTCTTGTCAAAGTTTTGGCCAGTAAACATTTTCAAAACTGACTACCTTGAATGTGAAGTTGTGCCACTGCAACATAACCTCTTTTCGCAAGTTTCCATTGAATCACATATTAGGACACAGTAAAAATAGTTCTTGCCTTACAGTTTGACTGTATTTGCACCGGGCAAATCAAACAGCAAGCGACAGCTACAACAGTGACACTCCAAGGCCAGCTTAAAGATGGCATTATTGCTTACATAGTAAATGCAGGACTCTACGGGAGTCCAGTGAGGCCAAAAAATAAACTGTTTTTCAACAACTGAACCTTGATTCAAGTACAAAAACAAAAAACAAATTTGAACTTGGAAGAGAGATAGTAAAAGTACCTCAGTAAACCATTATGAATGATTTGCATCTTCAAGTTGGCCTGGAAGTTGAACGTTTGTTTTACTCAAAAAACAAAGAAAAAACAAAACAAGCAGATATCAGGATTCCTTCTTATTGTCTTTTTCCTGTGAAGCAACATTAGAGTAAATGATATGGGCATCAGCCAAAACTATGACAATAAAACTCAGGCTCGTACACAAAGCAACATGTTAACCACTGTCATATGCTTGTCATTGCGATCTGTATTGTAATTGCCTATGAAGTATCATTTAGCACTTTTACAATTTTTCTCATTAGACCTTGATAACAGTACACAACTTTTGTTTTTTTAAATTTATTGTAATAACAGTCTTCTGGATTGAGCAATTTTGTGGGGGTGGGGATAAAGACCAGGCAAGGGCAAACCGGAAGGCCAGGTAGACAGAAACAGTCAAAGCATTTGAAAGGTATTGAAATGCTACTTGGCCCAGTGTGGTGTTCAGGAGCAACTACTCTGATTTATGGCAGTAAAGGTCTTTAAGGGCTTTAAGTTCTTCAATTAGTGTCTTGTTTTGGTTCTCCAGAACGGCCACTCGGTTCTCCAGACATTTAACATACTCCTTCTTCTTCCTGCGACATTCACGGGCCGCCTCTCTGTAGAAGGATAAGACACAATTTGGGTTTTTGTTTCCTTCTGAATGTTGGATTTGGTGGGTACTCACTGGCCTCCTCTCTAACACCTGCAATGTGAACACTTCTCAAATGTACCAAACTCTGGGCTGAAACATACTCACTACAGGGATTATATGAATCACTATTAACTTGCTATGAATACCCTGCGATTCCTGGTGCTTGCAGCCGTAGAAATGTATTTGAAGAAACTGCAAAGACATTACAAAACAAACAAACACAAAAACACACAGTCCTCCTTTTTTATACCTGTTCTTCATGAGGCGGACCTCGCGTTTTCTGGTGACCTCCTCAGTGGCGCCCTGGGTCGGAAGAGCAGGGGACGAGGCCATGACTACCCCGGGAGCAATGGTGCTGGCAGGGGCTGCTCGGATCTGATAGGCCTGAACGTCACCTGAGGCAGCTAACAGGCAAATTTGACAGAAAGCAGATGTTTAATTTGGCCTCTTAATGAACCTAGTTAATTGTTTAACTATCTTGTTTACTAACGATGAACATCCAAATGTTTTTGTCTTTGCTGCCAAAGACAAAAGAATGGCTCGAAGAATGGCTGTGCTCATGGATAATAGACTGCCACTCTTACCTTGGACCACCACCTGGTTGCTGGGAACCAGTATCTGCTGGCCGTCACTGGTCTGTGCATACTGCAGTATAGTGGCACCAGGCTGAGCTGCTGCTGCTGCATTGGTCATAGTCAGAGTCTGAAGGCCCTGTACTCCATCTGTACCATTATTGGCCAGCTGAATGGCTCCACCCTGTGTGATTGCAACTATTTGTTCAGAGAGAGGGAAAGATGACAGCGGAGGAAAATAAAAGGACAGAAAATACATTATAAATTTGTTTCATTCTTATTAAGGTATTGCCATTTTAAAATGTGGGCTTGGGTTTGGAAGCCATAAGAAAAAGTAGCTATGGTGACCTAAGGTAGCTCCTCAGTCTTCCCATAAAGAAAACATTGTGATGAGTGTGCTGTCAAGTTGTTATTGTTTCTTTTAGAGTTTTGCGCTTAATCAAACATGAAGCATCAAACTGTGTTTCTGTGATGAACTCGCACAAACTGTTAAACATTTCTCGGACTGCCCTACGAACAAAAAAACTAGCTAAACAGGCCTGACTTATTGTCTCCTCTATGTGATGAATATGTGTAATATTCATAACTGCCCTTAACTTTCTTAACCCAGTTTAAGTCATTTAAAAATGCTTTAAACTGTACTGAAAACATATTTTAATACTAGTGTGATCTCCCTAAATATGTTTACAGTTATATTAGGTAACTTGAGCAGTAGTGCCAAATTTTTTGGATTATTGGGGAGATAATTTAATGCTTCACATGAAGTAATGAGGTTGATGGGTAAATTGCTTTATTTATTATAAATATTTTATATTTTAATTCCTAATTATATTCTTTTAATGACTAAAATAACTTAACATAATTTAATTACTGAGCCAAATGTCACTTACTGTATTGGCCGCTGCTGGTCTGGTAGATGGGTGTTGGGACAGTAACAGTGGTGATTGCAGGTGTGGCAGCAGCAGCAGATGAGTCTTCTTCGGCCTTTTCTTCCTCGATACGAGGGACAGCAGGTGCGTCAGACGAAAGGTCGTTCAGAATTTTCCTGTTAGGACACGCAAAAGTGGATTTACCGTCAATCCTAGTTATCCATATAAAATAGTGTATCAGCCTTAGCATGAGCGTTCAGTCAGGGCAAGCGAGACAGCCAGTGCCCTGTGAAATCTAAAAATAGACATCAGTTACCAAAGTGAAAGCAAACTCTCTCTTTAAACGTCAAACAGTGTTCTGTTCCATAAAGCATCTGTTATTGCCTATTTGTATCCTTCTTGTAAATATTTATGCAGTAAATGCAGTAATATTACATTAATACAATTGCTCCCATGAAAATGTAATTTGGTATACTACTACTACTTGTTGCATTACTTTTGCATTTATCTTATTTTTCTCATAATAAGAATTTAACAATATAAATCTGAGGCTACAAGGCCACACCAACACAAATCCTAATGTGGACGCACATATGATCTTTCGCTTAGAATTTAGGTATGAAAACAAAGCTATCAGCACAAAGCAAAGGTGAAAATCAGCACAAAGAGACTTTAAAGCGTCACAGTGAGTCTACTTTAGAAACAAATAGAAAATGAGGCTTCAACCTGACTGCTCATCACTGCCTTTGTTAGCTCTTGAAGTTCAGGATCTGGCTGCTGGGCTGGGGTCTGCATTTATTCAGTTTTAACATCACTCTGGGTTCTAGGCTAGGTTAACGTTAATACACTGACTCTGCAGATGCTTGCAAGGAGCTTGGTTTAGCACTGTAATGCAGTTGTTTCTGTCCTGGATGCAGTTTACACTTTGCACTCGTTTTTTGGGGGGAATACAAATAAAAGAAATGCCCATATCCATGCTGTAGATACACCACTATTTTCCTCCTCCCCCACACAACCTAAAATCAGCCGATTGTATTGCATGTGGAACCAATGTGCAGGATTGATAAGCAAGCAAGAAGGAATTTAACTTCTGGGAACTACTTCTTGATTCCCATCCACAGCTAATGCCCTCATTGCAACTCAAGAAACCCAAACAAAAGCAGACCCCCAAGAAGAAGCACTTGCTACATTAAAATACTCACGTATGACAAATGCTCCTTTTAACTTTAAATAATAGTGGTTATATATCTGAAATTTACAGAGCCAAATGTAAATGGTTTAGTGGCCATCTGACAGTTTTCCCCCAAAGCTTTAGACTCATCTGTGGCATAACACCACTGTCTTGAATGTCTTACTTACCTGTATGAGGGGCGCCGTGACAGGATCTCTCTGCGCTTCTGAGAGTCGGTCACACTGTCTACAGACTCCTGCGAATCCTCGCTTTCTGCTATGGTGGAGATCTGGAGCATCAATCAAAAGAACAAGACATTCATCAACACTTCATGGTTAATGATCTTGTGCTATGGCTGAATAAAAAGACAGTAAAAACACTGTACTGCTCAAGCTTCACCTGTACGGCTTGGACGTGTGGGGACTGGATTACAGATGGCTGCGCAGCCTGGATCACACCGTGGACCTGAACCGTCTGTCCGTTGGGCAGCTGTACCAGTGTTACTGTGGGACCTGTTGCTGAAGCATGTCCTGCTGTCATAGATACCTAAAATTCAGAGGTGATATGACTGAGCTATCACATGCATTTTAACACACTTCAAGATGGGCACTGAATGCCCTGAAAGGAGGGGAAATTGTGTCAACATCACCATCATCACGTGATTGATACCTGTGCCAAAGTAGCAATCTGTGCCGGGGTGATCTGCTGGTTCTCCGTCTCAGTCACAGCAGTCTCTGCCCCCTGCTGAACCTCTGCTGCTGACTCCATCTTCATTGGCTAACCTGAGAGTACAGATTTGAATGAAGCTGTTAAAACGAAGCTTTTGGGGAGCTGCGCCAGGAAGACGACTATTACTGACTTATATGCTCCCTAACATCAGGAAAATAAAAAGGTGTCAGGTAACTACAGCTTAGAAGTGTAGAATATGTTTGAATTTAAACTTCCACTTAAATAAAAACACAAAACTGGATGACTCAGAATGAGTCACCAAGGAGTCAATAACAGTAAACATAACAACAGTTGACAACCACTGGCCATCTGAGTAAAGAGGTTTAAGATACTATCATTCTCTTCAAAAAAATATGGCTTTTATGACACTAATCATCAATAATAAAAGCTCCTGGAAGCTTCTTCTATACGTGTGCAACGTTCTGGTATTTAAAGCCCCCACTCCTTTACAACAAGCTGAAGGCATTTGTCGTCTTAATGTCTGAATGTAAACCCTGGTCACTTTTCTATAAAGGCAGAACTGCAATTACTTACTAGGTCAGACCTTAAAATAATTCTGCATGAATTCAAACACAGCATACCTCTGAGAGAATGGCGTCACATAGCTACTACTCTTCTGCTTCTCTACGAGTTTGTTAGCTCAGCAAAAGACGACTGTTTTGGGTAACACTAGCAATAACAGAAAAGCCCAACAGGGTTTTCAGCTCTCATGCTTTCAGTGTAGGGTCTGCTTTCAGTCGGTTTCATGGTCTCACATTTCCCGAGCTAATATAAAAAAAGAAAAAGAAAAAAAAAAAGACTTTTCTCCCTAGATTTAAGCACAATACATTTTAAGTGGTTCCCCTGCAGGTTTCTGTATTTCAACTTATTCACATTACTACAAATGTAAATATTGTAAAATATAACTTTACAGTAAAACGTTAAAAAGGTTTTTGAGTTAGTTGTTGCAGCTGTTTATGACATACGTGAAGCATCAGAATAATTCTGTTTCTAAAGTGAGACAACTGTGCGCATTTATAAAGGAGAAGCGCCAAGAGCAGTAACTTCATTGTTCATATATGAGAAATTCAGCCCCAAATAAAGACATGATTGATCAGGATCTAACAGCAAAAAAATCCGACCGTGTCCTCACGTCCAGGAAGGCAAGTTTGGAGCTGAGCAGTTAGTTGAAGATGACTCAAAACTGACATTCAGAACCGCTAATCAGGGTTTTTATTATTTTCATTCCATTAATACGTTTATGTACTATCCCCTTTCAAACATACTACTGAGTGTGTTGTCATGTAACTTTGCCCCATGGAGGAAAAGTCAAACACTCAGCTGACTGCACAACTCAATCAATTTGTGCCAAATAACAATGTCGTGTCTGTTATTTGCTCACATTTTTGGCTTTAGTAAAGACTGCATCAGAAGAAAACAGAAAACTGCAGGAAAAATAGTTTCAGTGACTAAAAGTAACACCACATATCTGCTACAACACTTGGCACACATTCATATAACAAAAATTAACTGGATGCAGTGGGAAATGTTTGAATATTCAATTCATCCCCTTGGAAGGGTTGTTTTTACCATGTCATTACTCTGAAAAAACCCACAGACAACACTGCTTCGCAACAAGGCCTTGCTCTCCTGATGCAGGCACGACACTTTTTATCTCTGCTCTGTTCACAGAGTGAGCAGTGAGGTTTCAGTGTGACAGAGAGCAGAGCACCCTGTCAGATGAAAACTTGTGATCACTTGACTTACTGTTATTATGTAAATGCAGCTGAAATCACAGCACAGCCAGGATTGTTGACATACGTCAAACGGTAAGGTATTCACAACAGCCTGACGAATCTCAATGAATAAAACCGAGAGGAGCAATAAGATAAAAGAGGCAGAAAATCATCTCTACACTCCAGTATTCTCTTTTATTCCACGGTTATTTCATCTGCTCTTCTGTTTGGGAACAGTTTTTCAATTTCAGTTTGAATGCATCCACAGACTGACATGCCCTATCCAATTATGACATGCGTATCAACATGTCGCTTCACACTGTATTTGCCCCTGTGTGAAACTGAAAAATAACTAGCAAAGAAAGACAAAAACTCCTTTTAAGGACATGCTGCTGCTTGATTTTCTTCATGGTAGCTTCCATCATATTCAACAAACTCTGCAAAGCTTGTGACTTTTTGCTGACGTGTGACTTTCCCTGATGAGTATGACATTACACAGGCCGACGTCCTCCTTCCAACTGTAATTAAAAAAAGCAATTCCTTCATATACATGGAGTAAAAATCATCCTTTAGAAAATGTGGGACACTGTCTCAAGACGTGGGACGAGGGATAAGGAACAAAAACAGAGAAACATCTGGTCACCCGAGTGACATATTCCGTGACAGAGGCTTAAAAAAATAACCAAAACACAGGTTAGGTTCTTCTTAGAGATTATCAACAATTTCATTTGTGTAATTCAGACCACATTATTAGAGCTTCATCAACATCTTAATTTTGCTGCTGATGCCATTTTCAGGGAGTTAGCAATATTAACCAATTGTGCAGGGAAGACAAAAAAATGCAGTTAAACATAAACAAGTCTAACTGCACATTTTATATATATCACATATAAGTAAAAGCAGTGTACTTTCAACAGTTTTTCTACAAGACAGAGAAATACTGCTGTAGTAACTGAAAGAAGTGTGTCAGCACAACTCTTTGGGCTTAAATTATTTCTGTAAAATTACAGAAAAAGTTCCGGGGGCTCACTAGCAAGACTGTCCTGTAATAAAAAACAAAAACAAAAAAGGAATTTCCTGTTTTTTCACATTACTGTTATTTAAATTAATAATTATTAAGTACTAAGAGCAGTATGAATGGGTGAACTGGCAGAGCTTTAACAGTAGAAAAAAATCCTTTTACATTTAAAATTAAATCATTGCTTTTCTTCACATTTTCCAAAGCTGTTAAGGGGGCCGGGTTGGAGTTTTTGCCGTGCTAATTCGAGCACCTGGGCCTTATGTTTGACATCCCTGCACTAGACACTAGATTGTGCATCTGAATTGTGTTTTCATATTGTCTGCATGGGCAGGTTTTGATAAAGTTGTCCTTACAAATGTTTATGAAAGAAAATAATGTCCCAAACAATGGGATAGAAATTATTTTGTGATGATGCAATCTACTCCTTAACACATACAAAGTGAAACCCTTCCAGGGTAATTCCAAGGGGACACATGGGCGTGCCCCACTTCATCCTCAATAACAAACACACACAAACTGCTTTTATTTTGGAAAGGAAAATTATTGAAGTTCTTTTTTCTTTAATAAAATAAAAATGGCTAATGATCATGAATGGCATCTTGGGCTTCACTAACAAATCCTGATCAATTATCAGGAGGTCACACTTCAAACTCAATTTAGCTGCTCCTAACCAAAAGCCCCCACGTTAACTATGATTCTAATAACGGAGCTTTGGAGAGGTGATCCCCGCCTGACTTCAGGCGATGCAGCGAGTGTTGATCTGGGACGTGTTGTTCTTTGAGCTCCGTGATCTCACACAGTGCGTAGCTTCTCTCCGCTGCATGATTGGCTTTACACATTTCTCCCTCTGCTTTTCAAAAATCACTCGGATGCTCCGTGTGTGACAGCAGCGCCACATGGCCGGGTAACGCCCCCCCTCAACGCACGCCGATCAGATCCCAGGAGATGTGCCGCAATTTTTTTAAAAAGTAATGAGACCGCAGACACACGATGTGCGTTAAATCCACAGGCCCGTGGGTTATGTTTTTGACGGGCGACCAAACGCTGAGGCCTGCGATGTCACATTTCTGTGTGCACATCGACGCAAAGTCAGAGCAAAATCACTAACAACGAAAGAGCGTGGATACAAATGGGTATGCAATCATACATGTAAATGTACATATAGACATATATAAGAATAACAATTTAGTCTTTCAAGTAACAGAGAAAAACGCAAATATCGTAGCTAGTGTTTTCAGTGCGCTTTTAACGGGGGGAAAACAGCGCAAATCTTTGCGCAGAAAGCTCAGTCAGCTATAGCATCATTTACATGTGAGCGTATTAACAAAGCTAAAGTCCGACCGCCGTTTGTGGTGTCTTAACACTCTGCCCATCCTGGTTCACTAGCAAAGCCACACATTTGCTCCGTTTCTCCCAAACAGCCGCAGACTCCCCTCCCTCCATCCTGCTACAAACACACCGCGGCGCCATGATCTCTTTGTTTGCTTCGGGCCGAACCCGACCAGACCGACACTTTCTACGGCAGTGTCCCGTCTCTGTGAGCCCCGGACACCGCTTCGTCCTTACCGATACAGTCTCCCTTCGTCACTCCCAGGCCTCCGGAGCTCCACTTTTATTCTGGCCGACACGTAAGAGCCCGCGTCAGGCTACACCTCCGCCGCGTCACCGGGAACAACAACACGGAGATTGGAGAAGGACGAGAAAGCAGATGGCGACGCTGACCGGAAATGAACGAAGTGCGGACGGAAAAGGCCGGAAAATCGCGAGGATGAACGGATAGCAACGACACCCTCGTGCCCCATGAAACGTCTGGCAAAATATCTTAAAAAAAACAATAAGCGGTTTATTTGCAATTCGGTAATTACATAACAAAAGCAATAAAAATCTGTCGGCTAAATCTGGTAGTCATAAAAGCGTGTTGTAAACGTGAGGGTCGCTGGGTTCATCTAAAGCCGTATACGACGAAGTATTAGTGGCCACACTGCCTATGGTAAGACAAGCTGCTTTTTTTTTCTTTTTTTTTTTCTATGTTTTTTTTTTAGATATATATATATTTTTTAATGTTATTAATACAAACACAATCCAGTTAACTAATTAACTTGAAAGCCCTGTGGTTATATCTCAAACTTATACATCATTGGGCGCTCCTCAGCCTCTCCCAGTGGTCCCCAGTTAGTTGTATTGATTTGTTAGTTTAGTGGAGCTGCTGTTTTTTGTTTTTAAATATTTATTAATTTTTATCAAGTGCTGCGATTATAGATCACAACTTTTATTATTAGAAATGTATTATAACAAGGTTAAATATCTAACTTCACAGGGGATTCTTTTAAAGGATTTTAACTTGTTTTTCTTTTTGTTGCAGCTCCTGTCATATTTTTGATTTATTCATATAAACTAATGAAACCTCTGCTTGACTGTAACAGGTCTGTGCTTTTACTACCACATGGTAATATAATTATGTGTTACTGAATATTTCCTGGGGCACAATAAGTCTTGTTTCTTCAAGTTATATGGTTACTGCCTCCAGTTACAACTTTGTAACATCTCATTGTGATAGTCTGTTTGTCTGAAAGGGCCTGTCTGATGTGCTGAACTACGCCTATACACTAATTCGTTGGGGATCTACAAATTAGGAAAAACATTTAAAATGAAAATCTGCAGTTTTAACTTAAGCCCTTAAAATTCTATCTATATATCTATCTTCCATTTTCTTCTACTCTTAGCATGAGGATTACACTTAGATCCATTAGTTGTTCTGGTGTTTCTTGCAGTAAGTTTCAGGCAGGTCCCAGTGGGAAACTCTTCATGAATAGATTTATTCAAAAGATGAATGCTGCTTCTTGTACACAGCTGGAATTAAAGTCAGTGTCGGTACAATTCTTGCAAAACCTTTACAGCAGAACTAAAAAAAAAAGAAAAAAGAAAAAAAAAGAAATACTACAGTATTAAACTTATCCTTACTGACACCAAAGCACAGTCTGACTCACAGTGATGGTGAAGATGCCCTGCATTTTATCACCTTTCACTTTCTTTGTAACCACACTACAAGAGGTACAGTGTACATCATTGTCACATTAACCAGAAATAAGTACATTGTAATGGTTTACTGAGAGCCTCTGATGAAATGAAGAAAAAGTTAAAGCTTTTAGCACACATAATGATTGTCAAATTATGACAACCCAACTTTTTGCTGTGAAAAAGACAAACTTGCTGTAGCCATTCAGAATCTAACCACAAGAGGGGAGCATAAGACCAGCTGAGCATGTGCACGAGTAGATTTTGCAGGCATTCAATCTGCTGGAAAACGTAAACCATCTCAAGTGAGAAGTTTTCAAGAGATCAGCCAAAGGCAAACAAAAGAAAGAGAGAGAACTTTGCAAACTTAATGTGAAGTACTTGCAGATTTTCTCTCAGGCGTTTATGCTAATGAGGAGACTGAACTCTAGCCTGGGACTCAAGAGGACACAGATCCAGTTTTACTACCTAATCACTGGGTTAGAATTTTAAGCAGCGTGTCTCAGGGTATGATACATAATTAAATCCTGCTAAAAAAAATATTCTGTATCACACATCCAAGAATGAGCAAAAATATGTCAGGTAGATTTTTAAATCTTGCAATAAAAAACGTTCTATATGTAGAAATGAACAAATATGGCCATATCAGACATTACATAGTCAGATGTAACAGATAACTGTGATTTTCAATGATGAAGAAATAAAGTGGATATGATCAGTGTCCAAGCTGTCATAATTAAAAGGCTCATGACAGTCAGAAATAATCAAATGTTAAACTTACTTTGGGCATATTGTCAAATTCTTAGGTGAAGTTGGAGAAACTGCTTTGTGACATGGAAAATACTCGCATAAAGAGAGGTGTAGATTTGTGAACTGACACCAGGTGGCGGTGTGATGAACAGATGTACTGATTTTTAATTATTATTAAATAATCCATCCATCTTCTTCTGTTTATTCAATTCAGAAGCTTATCCCAGCTGTCAGGTACACTTAGACAGGTCGCCAGTCTATCGCAGGGCCAACACAGGCAAATATACAATCTGTCATGCTCACATTCACACCTAAGGCCAGTTTAGAATCACCAATTAACCTGATATGGATGTCTTTGGCCAGGGTGTCCAAACATGTGGAGAACTTGCACACTGCACACAAAAGGATCCGAAGCTGGGATTTGAACTCAGGATCTTCTTGCTATGTTGTCGTCGATTTTTGTTGAGACCTCATTTTGGAAAAAACGGGGGAACCTAGAACTTTTTTTACCAGCAAAGTTCTAGGTTCAAACCTCCTCGTCAGCCGGGGCCCTTTGTTATGGACTTTGCATGTTCTACCAGTGCCTGCTCATTTTCTTCCCAGCACAGGCAACTGTTAGGGAAATGAATGAATCCAAGTTGGCTTTCGGTGTGGATGTGAGCAGCTGCCTCCCTGTGTTAGCCTTGCAATGAACTGGTGATTTGTTCAAGGTGTAACCCCCCTCTTTCCTAATAATAGCAGTGATAAGCTCCAGCTCTCTTCCCACCCCGATGTGAATATGAGACTCAGAAATCTGATGGATGGATGTTTAGAGTAGACGATGAATGGTGCAAAGATTCAGAAGAAGTGAGGGATTAAAAATGCCACACGAATTATGACAATGCCAATCTTTGAGAAAAATGCAAAAAAAAAGAATTGGTAGAAGAAAAAGAGGAATTTACACACTTCACTGCTCAAACCCTCTCCAACTACACGAATATAGATGGATATGAATAATAAGCTCTGTTCTCATGAGCTTTGTTTTCATGCACAGCTCTGCTGGGCGATGCCTGGAGAACTTCAGGGCTGCTGTGCATTTGTGAAAATGGCTATGCAGTCCAAGGTTCTTTCTTTTTACCTTCATTCTTTTTCCTCCTCCCCGAAACCAAAGCTTGGTATTTTGACCTTACCACATGGTGGCGCTGTAAAGCTGCGAAAATTCTGAGACCATGTGCTCCTCGGTCTCTGGCTCGTCCTACCCAGGACTGGAGAGACGAGAGCTGCTGGTGTGTCACCGCGCAGATATGCGGAGTTTATCAAGGCAATTCTTTTTATAATCCTCTTGATGCTCGTTGTCGGTGTTTTATCTGTTTAATAGCATTTTACTGCTACACGCCGTAAAAAACACCCTTTTTATTGTGGCACCAAACACATTGTTTGGGGATTTGACCCTGCCTGGGTAATGAACAGCAGTGAATTTGCAGCCAGTTATATATATTAAAATAAAGAGGGGGAAAAAAGAACAAGAGGTGAGGAGGTGCTGAGGTGGGGGTGGGGGTTAACCCAAAGAGGAGAGGAGGAATATTTTACAGCCTGTCCTCCACGTCTCATTAGAGGTTTCAGCTCTGCTGATTTTTAACTGTTTTTGCTGGATCGTCATGAAAAAAAAATCCACACAGACTTTGTCAAACAGAAAAAATTAGGTACAAAACAGCCTTTTAATTAAAAGATAAATGTTGTTTTTGAGACTTGAAACATATATTTGTAAAATCCTGGCATTGAAAGTTGGGATACCGCAGCTCTACAATGGAGTAAAACCTGGAATCTAACAGGGATCGGATTTACATGAGTGGAAACGTACGAGCAGTCCAACACCCTCCATCACCATCACGGCTTCTAATAAGGAACTGTTTTTTGAAACATGCATCTAGAATTGCGTGTAGGTGATGTTATTATCCTAGATATTCAACATGCATAGAGAATATCTCCTAAGTAGCACTGAAGCTGTCTCTTACTCATAGCTACATGTAGCCGTTATCCACTGGTTTCCATTTACCACTGGGTTCCCTGAAACTAAATTGCACTCTTTTTGAAGAAATGACAACACGTCGATCACACCTATAGGGCTTTTCTGTGTGATATCTTGTCCCTATTGGTGCTCATTCCTTTACCTTCCTCGAGATTTCACTCTTGACATCACACTTCCTCCTTTACTCCAGAAGGTCAAGAGTCACCACTACAAGACTAAACATTTCCTTACATAACCAATGCCGAGAAAACTTAGTCCCACAGTTAAAGGTTTCCATTTGTGTAGGAAAAACAGTTTCACTAAAATCTCTCTAGTCAGTAGCCAGAAGCCAAGAGGTGGCTCAGCAGAATTACCCCTCACGAACCAGGATGACACAGGGATGCAAAGCCAAGCCAAACACAGCAGAAAAAATATCAAACAGATGAAACAAGATTGTAGTAAAATGAAGACTGACAATGTGCACAGCAAAACAACCACACACAAAATTACAAACTATATTTACGTTTCACTAACGGCTGTCAAGCTGCAAATGCATCACAACAATGCTTTCAGGTAGCAGCAGGGAGCTAATAATAATCACGTGAGCCTTCCATTACCGATCTAATACTGGTAAAACGTTCATGTCTGACATTTTCCTTCAGCACTTTCTGTGTTTTTAAGCAGGCACATTTAATCCTGTTTCATGTGAATTCAAACCCCATCTGGTTCACAGCACCTGGGGTTTCTACGACACTTTCGCGCCTTCACTTTCACCTCTCGGGCAAGATCTTTTTTTTTCTTTGCAGTCTTGGTTCTTGCATTTTATTTTTGGCCACGACGTTTTAGATCCCTGCGCGTCAAAATGTAATGATCATGAGGAGCGGGTGATGTATTAATACGGAGAAGTCATATATTTGTTTCTTCTTTTTTGTCTAAGGAAAGAGGAATAGATATTTTAAAGAAGGAGAATGCAGCGAGACATAAGAGTGATTTTACATGCAACCACAGAGGGAGAGAGACAGACAGAGAAAGAGAAAGAATCAATAGAGGCATTTGGTCTATTATCATAAACACACAGTGTGCGTGTGTATTTGTGTCTCTGCGAGTGTGTGTGTGTGTGTAGGGGAAGAATGTTTTTATCTCCAGATGGTTGAGTGAGATTTGGCTGGTTGGTACACAGAGTCAGAGAGAAAAAAGCGGGCAGAAGGCGTCTTTTCTACTTGAGCTCGACTAAATGCATTTGTGTGTGTGTGTGTGTGTGTGTATTTTGGTGTGTACCGTGTCTGCCAACCGCCTGCCTGTGTGTGTGTGTATATGCGTCTGTTTTGTGTGTACATGAGTGTGTATGCATGCGTGTGGTTGACCTTGAAGAAGGAGGATCAGTTGGAGGAGAGAGGGATGAGGAGTCCCCCCACCCCCCCATCCCCTGCCGCGCCTCCCCCCTGGGTAAAGAACGACTGGCTTCTCATCCACCTCCTGTCCTCTCTTTTTCTTCTTCTTTCTTCTCGGAGTCGTTTCTTTTCCACCTCCTTCACTTTCTCCTCCTTTTTTTCCTTCTCTTCTTTCTCCTTCTCACCTCCCTTTTTCCTCTCTTACATTTACCTCCCCCTTTTTTTTTCCTTTTTACCCACTCACCTTGTTTTTTATGTTCTCCCTTTTTCATTTCCACACCATGTGTCCTCGTGTCTCCTCTTGTCTTTTATGCTGTCTCCTTCCCTATCCTTATTTCCTCTTCTCCCCTCGTTTAACCTTAATTCCTTCTCTCCTCTCCTTGTCTCTTCTACCACCACTTTTTCTTCTTTTCTTTTACCCTCGATCGTCTCTTCTTCTTCTCTTTTATGTCCACTCATCCCTTTGTCACCCTTCCTTGCTCATCCTCCCCTCTTCTGTCCTCTTTGAATTTCCCCTCCCCTCCTTTTTCCCTCTCTCTTTTCATCTTCTTTCCTGTCCACTTTAATCTTCTCTCTGTTTCATTTCTCGGTCTCTCCTGTTCTCTCCTTGTCTCTTTACATCCTTGTTTCCTTTCCTTTTTTCCTTTAAATCTTCTCTCCTATCCTTTCACTTTATGTCATGTGCCTTCACATCGAATAACCGTGGAGCTCTCCAACGCTCCCTTTCAGCGGCCAAGGTGCTCTGCATGAAAGAAATGAAGAAGAAGAAAGACGTGTCTAAAGTGAAGGAGAGCAGGGGGATCGAATGCCAATCTAAAACCTATTTCAAAGGCTTTGGAGACAGCAGGATGCCCAGAGGGTAATTAAAAAAAAAGAGAGAGATTGGAAAAAAAAACTTGTCACAAGAAATGGTCAAAGAGACGGTGTCACGATGTGTCTGCGACATGTTTCATATTCACAAAAGTCTGAGTCTCCACACATTTACCACGTACTGTTGTCAGTGTACTTTCTCTCACTTGATTTAGTTTTGTGCCATATGTTGATCGCTCACAGCGTCTTTGTTTGCTGCTTTTCTGCTTATTCACCAGTGGCAGAGATCTTAACTCGCATTCTTATCTTTCTCAAAAATTATACAACATATGATATGATGCGAGTTTGAAAATTCTCTCTTCCAGCCTTTTGCCTGCTACCATGTTGGTATTTCTGGACTGTATTTGGACAAGAGGGTGAAGTACTATGCTGTCAGCTAACTTTAGTGGGTTTGACTAGCAAAGTGCATCTGTAATTACCTGCACAGCGGGACATTGTACTTATCAGACTGATGGGACTGGATTTAAAAAAAAAAAAAACTAAACGGCACTAACAGCACAAAGTTTAAGAGGTGTATAGCTCTGTAATGCGGGCCTAACAGACATACGCTGACTACAACCACATGTGGCAGCATTCGGCTGTCAGTCAAAGCGGCCAAGCCCTCAATAATGCAAACTGTAAGCCTTATTTAAATGAGCGACTTATGCAAAACCCCTGATGCAGTTCTCAGAAAGAGTTAAATTAGCTAAACATTGTGACGTCTGCTGCTCGTGCGTGTCTCAACAATGCGATACTTCCAGAAGTGCAGTTTATGCCATGTGATCCTCTACAACACGTGCATGCAGATATCTATAAATCAACTCTTTCTACACTGCTGTGAATCTGTTTGTACTGCCTTGTTAGACCTT
Source organism: Oreochromis mossambicus (assembly GCA_922035795.1). Taxonomy (NCBI): domain Eukaryota; kingdom Metazoa; phylum Chordata; class Actinopteri; order Cichliformes; family Cichlidae; genus Oreochromis; species Oreochromis mossambicus. The sequence goes on along the minus strand of CAKLIZ010001913.1, from coordinate 11,499 downwards.
GGAGCAAAAAGTGGGAATTTGTTTAACAGGTACATTTAGAAAACTCATATCCTTGAGGATGACTACATCTGTATTTTCAGGGCTTTGAACTGCTGATTGAATTGAGGGGGTGGGGGTAAAAACAGAGAAACACCAGCACAGATGGTACACACACACATCAGTCTGCATTCATTTCATGTTCAGTGTAGAGCTATGTCATTTAAATTTCAGGAATACATAGTTTACATCAACAATAAGCTCTCCTTATTAAAAAATGTAACTGTATAAAAGCACAAAAGGTCATGTCTTGTACTCTGCTGTTGTGACCTTGCTCTACTGCATGCCTTGTTGGTTTATCAAAAAAACCCAATAACCCAAACATGCTGTTGATTGAAAATAGAGTAAAGCAGGGAGTCATGCTGGACAGATAATTAGAAAGCAAATGGCCTGAGAAGTAATATGGAAGCAATTTTGCTGTTGGCAGCGTGATTAAGGTGCCTTTTTAAAATTCATCAGTCTCACACTCCCTCGGTGACAAAAAACGATATTTTTTTAAATCGACTGTCGCCAAATGAGGACGCCGCTGTGGAAAACTCAGCACGCAGAGGCTGTGAAGACATGGCGCCATAAACACACTGAGCTACTTAGGATAATACTAAATGCGAAGCATTCAGATGACAATGTGAATACATCAGCTACGTGTTAGTTTTTAATGGCTACAACTTTCATTTTTTGAAGTGACAGCCCAAAAGCTAGCGCTGCAGAGTCTGCGGCTGATGATTTTTTTCCGGCAGACACAAACGCACAAATATGACAAGTGTCTCTATAGTGCTGTCTGTATCTGTGATATTCCCCAGTGGTGTCGTGCCTTATAATGAACGTTATTAAAAATGTGGAAAAATATACATTGGGGGAAATTTAAAGAGTGATTCCTGGAAAACTGCATCAAACGCAGATCAAGACAGCGGAGGCTGTGACAAAAGCACTACTCAGCAATACCTCACACGCCACATGTAATCAAAAAGCATGACAGACTCGACGTGTTTTCAAAACGCTGTCACCTTGAGAGGTGAAATGTGGGTCTGTGGCACTCTCCTCCTCCATGTCTAGCACACCTCTCTCTGCTCTTTGAACTGAATCACAGGTTCAGACAGTGGCAGACTGTCAGAGGTTTTACTGTTTGCGCTCCTCCGTCTGTGTGACGCACAAACAGGCTTATGTAGACTCGGTCCAACATCCCTGAATCACAGCCTGACATTCGCTCGTTTGAAATGCTCTGTGGTGAGTTTGTGTCGAGGGGAAACCTGTGTGGGACGAGCATCGGTGTAACAAACTCCTCTTCCACGTGTTCAAAAGGTTCAAATGGGATTTTTTTGTAGTCTACTGTGTGACCTTTTGAAGGTGCGGAGGAGAAGGCGAGAAAAGTAGCACAAAGAGACCTTCGTCAATGGAGGGTATCCATGCATTCAATTTCCACTTTGTCTCCTGTCAAATTTGCTGTTAATGTTTACTAACCGGACTGCTGTTCCCTTCTGTGTGGAGGCCTTTGTGCCCCTTTCACAGTATAAGTGTCTCATCATTTATTATATAAAAGCTTATTTAAGTCCAGTGATGTGTAAAAAAAAAAAAAAAAAAATCCAAGAAAAAAAAAAAAAAAAAAAAAAAAAATCCATGGGAGAGAAGAGAATGAATGAAAAGCATTCCCCATTGTCACCCTCAGTTACTGTTGCCATAACTTTCTCGCTTTGTAGTACAGCATGTAAGCTTTCCACAGCAATAACAGGATTCAACATACATCCACAGTAACTCAGGAGGCTTCAAAAAGCAGCTTATTGTTACTGTTCACCATCGGGTTTGTTGAAATGACATCTAAGCTTTTCTAACTATCCATTTAATGGAACTTGATAACATCTTAGCTTACATAAATTGTTTAGTACATAGGAATGTAAAAGAAAAGGGGGAAAATGCACACATTGGTTTTGTATTACAGGACATCCAGTTGTTTCTGTGATAACAGTGTAACAAGATGCACCCCGAATTCAAGTCAATTTTATTTATATAACGCCAACAACAACAGTAACCTCGAGGTGCTTTACACTCTAAGGTAAAGAGCCCTCAATAATAAACAGAAAATCCCAACAATCAAATGACTGACCTCTGAGCAAGCACTTGGTGACAGTGGGAAGGAAAAACTCCCTTTTAATAGGACGAAACCACTGGCAGTACCAGGCTCAGGGAGGGGCGGTCTTATTGTCAGGAACAGCTTATAGTAAATAAAAATACTGGTGGCTGCCACTGCTAACCCTCAGCCTCCTAGTAGACACATCTATGGTATCAATTTCAAGATCCTACATTGTCTTATTCTCGAGTTATTGCATTTACAAACTTGCATGTCCGCAAGGCCTTAATGTGGTCAGGTGACAACAATACCTCAGCAGCCTTTTACGGCTGGGGGTGGGGAATAACTCTTGAGGCTGCGCGTCCACATTGAAACGGCCGAAAACGCTCACGTTCCAGTACTGCGCATGCGTGAAATGCAAGAAGATTCGACCTGCCTCATTTCTGTCTGCCATTTATTTACTTTCCGGCTCTTTGAAACGTTGCGGCAAAATGTTGAGGAAAAGCACCGAGTTTGTTAAATGGACTAACAATGAGGTGGAGTTGTTGCTGTGAGTAACACAAAGGTACAAAGTTGCAAAAGCGAGTGAGAATTAAAGAATTTGAAGAAAAGCTATCTGGAGCATGTACAGACTGATATTAATCTTTAATAGGGCTGTCAAAATTGAGAGCAAACAAAACAACCGCTGTATAATGCCCTCCGCTATCTTAGTTTAATTGGTCACATGACTGCATCATATGACTAAGATGCGTCATCGTTTTAGAAAGTCTCCATTTTCGCAGTCCACACTGCGATGTGAAAGCACCGTTTTCAAATGTATGCATCTTCGAGAGCATTTTCAAAACGCTGCGTGAGCGAAAAACACCGTCTCAGTGTGGACGTGAGGCCATAACGGAGAGAAAACGATGCATTTCCAAACAAAAACGCATCAGTGTGGACGTAGCCTTAAACTGATTGGAAGAGAAAAAGGGAAAAATACATGAAAAAAGTCAGGCTAGAAATCCTGTTAATGAGATTTAGTGAAAAACTACAATTAAAAAACAGAAAAAAAAAATCAAGAAAAAACTATTTGCCAAAATGAAAGTGCCCAATTTTGTCAGCAAACCTGAAACAAATTCAAAGATGGTTGTAATCTGAACGCTGCTCCTAAACAGAGTTCCAGTTAGTGAGCACCAAAACAACAAATGACATAAACAAGCTACAGAGCCTTACAGCAGCTCTATTCAATATGATCAAACCAACAAAGGAAGTCATGTGACATCATAACAGAACGGCAACATCCCTATAGAAAGGAGCTCGGCGTCATTTATGGTCATTCATCCTTTTAAACCATAACCGTGACTATTTGCTAACTTCAGTACAATGTTTATTAACTAATTTACTCAAACCCCTAAACATAAACTGACCATAATCATAGTGTTATCATATCATAAAACAGATATGACTTCGTGAGTTTAGAAGATGCTGACAAATAATATCTTGCTCATAAATCAGGAAGGATGTTTAAGTGTTGCTTAGAGGCCATTGGTTGATGATCAAATGACCAAGTTTCTTGGATTGATGTGACTTTAATGTGGGGGATTTTAATGTAACCTGTAACCCAATGATGATGCAGTTAGCTAATGAAAAGCTCTTGGCGATGGACGTAATGAGCCTTATATTGGAGCAGAGAAGCACAAAGCTTATACTACACCCTTGTTATTTGGAGGTTTAATTATGAAAAAGCTATATAAGAAAGACCCAGACCTCCAAACTCTTTGCACACTAAAGATTTCTATATAAGCCACATGTGCACCCTTTTAGGATATGAAGTCCACAACTTGGGCAAGTCTGCTGTGCCTGTTAGAGTTTCTGACCTATAAGCAGACAGTACTGGGTTGGGGGGAGGGTTTAAGTTAAGTCTGCATGTCAAGTTTCTTTTTTCACATCCTGTTTTCTTCAGTGGCAATTCACAGGTTATTTTTGTTAGCTACTCAGTGAAACAAACTAGTTTGGTTTGCTCCAAACCTCTCTATGTTCATAAAGATCGCTTCAATCCACTAACAAGTCTAATATTATTTACCTTGAGGAAAAAGCAGACATACTTAATTTACCAAACAAAAATGTATAAAGTGAATTTACAGCAGTTTTTCACATCTTACCTCCCCGATGATGCACTGACAAATAAACTTATTACTGCTTTACATCCACAGAGAAGGAGAGGCCATCTATTTTTTTTTTCCTTTCGGTACATCCCACTTTGTACATTTAATGTCTGGCAGAGGAGCTCGTCATTTCCCCTGAGCTGAGAGTGAGTGCACACGGAGGAGGAAGGGGGAGACGTGGAGCATAGGGCTATTTTTGTGAGCAACATAATAAAGATATGGAGATTAAGCATCTATATGCTACCTGAGGACCTTCTCTCTGCTCGCAGTCTGGCCCAACAACCTCTTCTTTTGTTTCTGCTCTCTGGCTCCCGTGGAGGATAGAGTGAACAGGCTGAGATGAATGAGAGTAATAACCCTACTGTCAGGAGAGAGAGAGGGAGAGCAGTGGGGAGGGCCATGATGGTGTAAACACCAGAGCGAAAGCTTGCAGGTTTATGGATCTATTTTTACTATGGCACAGGGGAAGAGGAGGAGGAGAAAAAAGGGGATGAGGGGAGGGAAGAGGAAGTGGTATGAAAATGGGAGTTCTGCATTATTCATGGACCCAACGGAGGAGTGTGGATGGTGGCTAGTGATGGTGGTTGTTTCACAGTCTTCACGTGCATGTTTATACTTATGCACGTATGAGTACACTGATTAAATAATTATAATACCATCTATTTTCATTCCTTTGTTACATATTAAAGAGCCACTAACCATACAGTAAGAATAACCCAAGCCTTCTGCAAGCCACGACGAACCTACAGACCACGCAAAACTTCTTTTTGTCCTGTGTAGTTGATCTGTTACAGCCCAGGATATAATCTCAACACAGCATAGTTAGCTGGAGAACAAATCAGAGCTGGAATCTAATAAGACAGAGCTAAAAGGATGGGATTAATACATTTAGATTCATCACGTGCACACACACAGTACTTAACCAAGTTCTTGGTTATTGCAGTCAGTTAATGTTAACTGTTGCAATAAACATCTGAAAGCAGTCTGTGGAAAGTCCTGCTGTCCACCCCATACTGTAGCTTTACAGATAATTACTGTGTTCAGTGCACAGAAAGCCATGGTTCAAAAAAAGAAAAAAAGTTTATCAACCATTGGCTTGTTATCGTCTCCAAAACACTTTCTTTCCTCTAGTTCTCATACAAATGATCTAAAACAGTCAGTTTCCACCGTTTCCACACACACTCTAATAAATTTAAAGCCAAAAAGTTTGTCCTGTTATGTAGTTTCACTTGTCCATTCTGTGCTGAGAGACACAGTTGTGTCCTTCTTTTGCACAAAAGTAGGATATATTAATGGAGAGTGAGTAGCGAATAGTACAAGTAATAAACAAGTATCAAATAATTAAAATAAAAGTAATATAAAAGTAAAAAAATATATAAAAGTAATCAAATAATAATAATATCAATATATTATAAAATATATTAAACAAATACCATGTTTGCTTTGTTAGCTAAAATGCTAAGGAAACCTTAAAAAAAGGTTGCACTGACTGACTCGCTGTTGTATCTTGTAGTAATAAGTAGCATAACAATAAAGTATAAATAAAGGCACAAACTGGCCTTAGTTCAGCTTTTGTTGACGTTGCTGGCAGGAATTATAAACGTTTTGTTTCTTTACATGCTTTAGTCTGTTTTGGATATTTCTGAAATGTTTTTAAGTTAAAAAAAGAAGGGTAATAATAATAATAATAATAATAATAATAATAATAACAACATAAAAATGTAATTTACGATAAGTACCTTTAAGAAAAAAATAATTTTAAAAATAATTTCTCTGTATTACCACCTTCATTTATTACTTACATTAATATTACAATATACAGTAAGAAATGGCACAAATCCTTCACATCTAGACTGTTTTTGGTTGTTTTTATGTTTTGATTATTGCGATAAATAAAAAATCCTGCCTAGTGTGATAAAAACTCAGTCCTGTGTAGTAAGTTTGGCATCACCATAAAAGGAAAAGCAGGACATTTGTTGAAAATCTGGAGTAATCACTGACTCAGTCTTTAGTATTTTACAAAGGCATCCAGTGGGCTGCACTGGACCCTTTGGTGGGCTGTGTTTGGGCTCTGGGCCACATGTTTGACACCACTGATTTCAAAGCTGTTTTAGTGTCTCACAACATGTGTTCACCTGAGACTTTGAGAAGAGTGAAAGCTAAACTTTCAGACCTCATTATCTTTATCACAGATATTATCTGTTTCCTGACAGTTTTCTCAATCTTTAATGAGTAGCTGATGCCATTAATGAAAATCGTTAAAATTACTAAACCTGTCACAAAATCAATATTCTAGTTGCAAAAGATGTATCAGAGGAATCCAAGTAAAATATTTGATAAGATTTTTTTAGTTTAATCGCTACTTCAAAATACCGAACACACTTTTCTTTACTACACCTACTATTAGTTGTGTGGCACAAGTTTTATTAGCTCTTAAATTTGGTAATAGTATTATATAGCAGCAATAACAATAAAACTATGAAATATCGCTGTTAATCACATATTTCAGTGTAATATTTTAATATAGTATAAAGGATTCGAGTGTAGCCACCAAAAAGCCTTGTAATGGATGTGTGTGTGCATGCGTTCATGTGTGCTGCTCCTATCTCTTCCCTCCACAGTACATCAGCGGGAGCTGTCAGATCAGCATCAGGCCTTGCCAGTCAGATTAAGGATGTTACTGCAGCAGCACCCTGTCCGTCTGCAGATAGATTACACTCTCTCTCTCTGTTTATCTCCACCCTGTCTCTTCCTCAGTCTCCGCCTCTCTGTCTTCCGTGTCTCTGCAGGACGCTGCTGCTCCGTCAGCGCAGGTCCCAGGGTCGAACGGAGGGGAGCTGAGGTGAGTGGAGGAGGTGAAGGGACAGGTGGCCCAGCATAGTGTCACCACAGCTGCAAATGATGTTAATGTTAATGAAAAGTTCTATTATGATCTAAAATAACTTCATAACTCCCTAACTCTCTATGTGGACTGGTGAGTGGGAGGTCACATCAGGAGTACAATGCCGGTGATGTAAACACTGAAAATGTGAAAACTGCATGGTGATAGTCATTGATGGCATTTGCAGTTCACACTGAAAAATCAAGGAAAAACCTACAGTGAATATCAATATGTTTAAATTCAAATATTATGCTAGGAAACTGTTTATGTTAATATTTATTGGTGTTGGTATTATGAGTTGGACAAATCTGTCAAAGATAACATAGTTCAAAAGGCATAAAATTGTATTTTCGGATTAACAGAGTGATTTCCAAAGAGCTATTAGGTGAAAACTTGGCATATCTTAGCACAGTGTGCAGTGTGTCCTTAAAAAAAATCAAGGAAACTGGACAAACAGAGGGCAAAAGAAGTGGTAGGGCTAGAAACTATCTACAGCAGACCAACAGTAGTTGAAGGTCAAGTGAAATCCAGCAAAGACCTGACACACAACCTGAGAGATGCATCTGACCATTCAATTGATCCATCTACTGTTCACTGAAGCCTCATCAGAAATGGTCTCAATGGGAGGAAATGCTGGAAAGGAGACGGAGAGAACTGGACTAAAAACCTGAAACCTGATGATGTGATGATTCCAAATGTAAAATGTTTGGTTCAAATTTTTGTTCGCTAGTATGTACAGAGGAGGTCAGAAAAGAGGTACAACAGGTATCTAAAGCAGCTGGTTTAGAACTGCATTTAAGCCAGTGGTGTGCAGGATCTTGTCAAGACCAGTTGAGTTCTGAATGCAGAAGACTAAGCTCAGATTTGGATCTGCAATGTAATACCATTTTCAAGAAGTTCTTCAAGAAGCCTGCGAGCTATTCCTGGGGATTACTTAAAGAAGGTGGTTGGCTAAGACAGTTCAGGTTGTGTTGAAGAATAAAGATGATGATACAAAATACTGAATTTCAAACTTGTTAGAATCATACAAACTGCACATGCTTCAATAAATTGCTGCAGCTATTTTCTAATTTCCTATCAAATATAAAGAAATGAGAGGCTGGCTCAAGACTTTTGTGCATTGCTGAACCGCTTGAGCAAAAAGACCCGAGACCCGAATCCCACAACTAACTGAAAACAGTTACTGCTTTCTCTTCTTTGATACGTTTACACATCAGTTTTATTCTGTCTTCTCACATTATAGTTGGATGCTACCAACAGTTTCCAAACTGTTACCAAAGCAAGTCATTCACAGGCTTAGCTTTGCATGAAGAGTGAAAAAAGGAAGAAAGGCAACAAAATCATCATACTTGTGAATCCAAAGCTCACTAATTAACAATGCAGCTCTTCAGTTGTTATATAAAAGCAGTTTGTAAAACAATTCAGCCTCATTAATGAGTTTATTGGGTTTTACATGATAGTTTATCAGTCAGTTAATTTCCTCAATAAATTTCCTATAAAACACACCAATTCTCTGCCTCTGTTTATTTTTTAAGGCATCCTGGTGTAAATGTGATATCTTCACATCAAATAAACCAGCAGATCCTATCATAGCTCTACTGGCCCATCGCTGAACCTCGGTGTCTTTGTAAGACTTGTGTGTAAAATAAAACTGCTGCTATGCTTGAAGCTCCATTGTGAGGAAACACAGCCTTCATGCCAGTCTGAAAGAGGGAGAGGAGGGCTGAAAACTGTGCACAGCAACAGCACAGAGGGGTTTTACTGTGTGCGACATGACCCTGTGAAGGTCACTCATCCATTTTAATAATAGGCTTGTATGACCAAACACAGTGTCTGCAAGTCAGTGATGCAAAGACACGAGGATATGATGTGAGTGCAGATAAGAACAGAGATAAACCCATGTATATGAAATATATGAAGCATAAATAAGCCAAGAGAAACATCTAAGAATCAAAGAAATATATAAATGGAGAGCTCTCTCTCTGTCTCTCTCTCTCACACACACGCAATTTCCAGGAATCCTCCAATCTCTCCGGCTCTCCACAAATCAGATATGTTTGCTTTCCCCGGATCAAAGGGAGGTCATCTTAATGACTATTCCCAGTGTGCCCTTCTTGGTGAAGTACTGACAGGGGAAGAGGTTTTTTGGCGATCCTCACATGGCAAATTTTATAGAAGTACTAAGAAAAATGCTTTACTTATTACATCTAGAGTTCAAGCTTTCCTGTTTACTCCCACTTTGGGAATGCACTGCATTGCTCAAAGGCACTTTTACCTCTACAACCATTGAGGTACCGCTGGGAGAAATACAGTGTGACACGTGACAACAGTTTGATGTCAAGGTGACACATGTTGTTGGGTATCAGGCACCTGTGCTGCACCTGCTCGGTGTCATTGTTACTGAGCTGGAAAAATGCAATGGAGCGATCATCAAAAAGGCATGTATCGAGGTATTCCTTCATTTCAGGCCACTTTTCCTCTGCCGCTGTATGAAGGTGACAAGCTGATGAGACTTGTTTTCGTCTCCATAGTTTCATATAAAAGTGCATAAAATACACTTTCCTCATCTACATTATACTATTTATTTTCTGTGATAAATTACCAGCTGGTTCTGGTTGGTTGTCATAGTAACAAAAAAATGCAACTTGAGTAACTATTTGTATCCTTTTTCAACATTCTACATTCTCTGTGCACAAAATTCAGCCCACAAAGTATCTTTCCCAGTCTGGCGTAAAGACAACCAAACTGGCTTGCACAAGCTTGACCCCCAGTGCCTTTGGGATGAGCTTGAGCTTTGAGCCAAGCCTTATTGCCCAACATCGGTGTAGGAGCTCAGTAATTTTGTTGTAGCCAGTGAGAGCAAATCTGTACAACCAGTTTCACAAATCTGGTGGAAAGCTTGAAACAAAAAGAGTGGAACCTATTAAAGCAGCATGCCCAAACCAATATATGTGTGTGTGTATATATATTTCAAACTGATCTGTACATGATGTGAAGTTATGTCCTTTCAGTATTTTGCTAAACAAACAAATATGCAAACTTTGTGTTTGTGTATTTAAAGGTCAAATGAAAAAATACTGGGCAGTTTTGTGTGGGCTAAACAGGTTAGTTTGCAGTACTGTGGTGAGTTTACACTGATGCACTATGTTGTACTGGTGCAGAGTGGCTGTGGTGTTCATGGTCAATGTTAGCTTACATGAAGGGTATCAGACATCAGTCTGAATATAAAGTGATGATGCTGATTAGATTTACTCAGTGAATTCCATGGTGATACTAGCATTACTGTTTAACACAGCGGTCCGGTCCGCGGGTCGTTTGGTACTGGGCCATGAGAATTGAGGCTTGGGTGTGAAATTTATGGTTTTCAGGGTTTTTATCGTTAACTCGGTTTCCCTGGGTCATTTCCCGTGTTGTAGTTGTGTGTGTCTTATTTTGAACCAAATTACACAATTACACAGCGAATTTGCGTTTATTATTATATTTACAAAATACTACAGTTTTTGTCTTGGTCGTATCATTTTATTTTGTTGTATTTATCCGCAGCTCCTTAATGGCCAGTCCGTGAAAATATTGTCTGACATTAAACTGGTCCGTGGCGTAAAAAAGGTTGGGGACAGCTAGTTTAACAGGTTGGCAATGTCAGCTTATGTCCTGTTTAAGTCAGCTGTGTAAATCTGTAAACAGCAGCACAGGTCAGCTGATCACTGCCTGTACACAAGGAAACACTAGAGCACACAAGAGCAATAATTGTGACTTATTTCTGAGCAATTCTTTTCCCAACACTGCACCAATGTAATCAGTCTTAGGGTTTCCCCCACCTGCCATATTCCACTCTAACCCCTATTATACTCATTTTTCTGTTTAGGTGTGAAAGCAACGTTACCTGTCTACAATGCAGGGAACAGAAATGTATTATTTGTTTTAATTGCCTTGTTATTCTCTTGTGTTCTACATCATTTTGGATTTCTCAGTTTCAAAAATTAATAGTATATTTTCGTCATTTAAACAAAAGAAATCTTAAGGAGATATACATTTTGACCAATCATCTCTAATCGCCCTTTTTATTCCCACTGCGTTAAAGTTTGTTCAACTTCACTCTAACCTGGTGCATATAAATTCACTGATTTACATAAACTTTATCAATCCCATTAAATTCCATCTTTATTCACACTTCCAGTCCTTTAACCAAGTTTCATTATATTGTGCCAAAAACAGCATAAACAGCATTAATGGTTAATTAGTCCACTGCATAAATTAGAATAAGGCCACAGTCTGAGGATAACATGTAAGAAAATTAATTGCGTAGTGATAATGTTACGTAAAGCAAAGACACACACACACACACACACACACACACACACACACACACACACACA
>CAKLIZ010001912.1:0-28045 GCA_922035795.1 Oreochromis mossambicus | reverse complement strand
CAGTGAACCAAACTTGCTGAGCAGCCCTGGTGGTACCTTTATGTTCTTTGGTCTTTTTGGCAGGGTTGGTTTTGAGCCTTCAGGGTTGAGTTCCAGAACTGCATAATCTAGATCAGCATCAAATTCAATCAATGTATTCTCTGCTCTAAAGTAGTAGAAATTTGTTTCTGTCTCAGACTCATAGTCAAAAATAGCAAACACTTTTACATCCTGCTGCAGCTTCTTTTCTTTAACGTAACCTTGAAACAAATGTGCGCTAGTCAGGATGAAAGTATCAAACAGCACAAAGCCTGTTCCCACAGAAACATCCTTAACACTGACTTTGCAAACTGACTTTCCCAGTTCTAGCAGCTTCCTGACTCTGTGAACTTCATTGAAGGACTGCTGGATCTTTCCAAAGTTTTCCTTCCCCAGATTCAGTGCTTGCTGATACAAATCACCAGGGAATCTACTCTCCATCCATCGTTTCAGATCTGGAAATTGCTCATGCAGTAGTTCATCAATCTCGTTTGTATCAGCATCACCATTGGTTTCTTTCTTCTTTACATGTATTCCCTTCTGCTGTGCTACATTTATGATTGATGAATATGCCTTTGTGGTTTTTTGCCTTTGACAACATATCTTGAATTTTTTATTATCCATTTTGTTAACCTTTTGTGTGCACTCGGTTATGGTGTTTTTATTCTCAGACAGCTTAAAGTAACCAAGGTCGTCAATGAAGCGACCGTCTCTTTTTAGAGCCTCCTCCACAGTTATCCCCTTCTCTCCATAAACACGGAGATACCTGAACTGTTTTACAGCGTTGTTTCTAAAAATATCCTTTCTTTTGGTGTCTTTCCCTCCATCTTTATCAATGTAGAAGATAGAATATCTATCCTTTGTGCAGATATTTTCAGATCTTTTAAAATCAGGTTGAACTTCTTCAACTATTTTTAATGTATGTGATATGGTCAGAACTTCATTATCCTCAATACAAGAACAAGGAAAGTGTGTTGCAATACTAGATTCATTATCTCCCTTTCCCATCTGAATGATAATTTTCTCATCAGCACAGTCAATCTTTTCCTCATATATATCTAATGTTTTTATTGCTTCCAGCACTCTGCAAGGTTGATCACAGTAAACGGTGTATTCTTCAGCATCATCTTGACTGAACTTTACTTTAAATTGATGTTCATGTGGTTCCTGCAGAAAATTAGAGTGGGAAAATAGAAGTTAGATGGTTTTGTCATATTAAAAATGCAATGTTTTTAGTATATATGAAGGAACACAAACTTTAGAGTTCTCATCATACTTCAGCATCACTCTCACTTCTTGAGGTGTGGCAGTATGTAAAGTGAGAATAATATTTACATTTACTGTTTAAAGTTGTGACAAGCAGGAACACTGAATGATGATGATTCTGATTCAAACTGATTTGAATGGGGGTCATTTGACTCCAACAGTCATATGACCCCCAGTGGCCCTTTTGTGACAATGGGAAGGAAAAAGAGGGAGGTCTATTAACACATGGTGAGTGAGAAAGGTGACTGAAGAAGAAGCATTTCTGCATCATGGGAATCAGAAGGCTCTCCCTCCCATTCTACTTTTAAATACTCTAGGAACAACAAGTAAGCCTGCAGTGTGAGAGAGAAGAGCTGACAATGAGGTCATAAAGATAAGCTTGGGCTGCGACAGGATTTTTCAAATTTTCCGGATATTGCTCAAATATAAGAAATGAATCCTACATATTTGTTTAATATGTACATTGAAGGACATATCCTGGTCCTTCAATGTACATAATGTACTGTGTTAGTAGAGGCCAAGGTAATGCCTTCCAGTATAAGCATCTGGTTTGATACCACATTTCTCAGATTCTTGGGGCAGATCTTTATATCTTTATGACATTCCTGCAGTTTAACTAATTGGTGTGTGTTGTCTGGTTTCATGGATAGACAAAGCTGTGTGTCATCTGCATAGCAGTGAAAATGTATGCTATGCCTTTTAATGATACTACTTAAGGGAAGTATGTTTATGTATGCATGTAATGCTGTGAACTAAACTAGTATGTTTTGGATAAATGAAAGCCATAAAAGAAAGGGGAATACAGTACATCCAAACTTCAAAACAGAAGGGCTTGAGCCAAACCAGATTCATTTTCAAAATGATCTGATATAATGGTGTTGAAAGGCACGTGAACTGGATTTTATACAGTGCATTTCTACTCTGAGCACTAAAAGCATTTTATACAACTTGCCTCATTCACCCAACCACTTTTTATATGCTTTTCTAGGTACTTTCTTCTACCCAACATTCACATGTGCATCAGAGAGCAACTTGGGGTTAGCAGTGACAGTCTCTATGAAGTATCTTGCCCACGGATTTGTCATGCAGACTGAAACAGACAAGGATCAAACCACCAACTTTCCAATTAGTAGGTGACCAACTCTACAACCTGAGCTACAACGATAAACAGTGTTCTTAATCCATGATTATTGCGGCTGTGGGTTGCTAGGAGAGTCTCCCTCTTCCTGCCCATCTTTCAGGTTCCGGGTGCCGCGGCTGAGTAGCGTTACAGCTCGGGATCAAAAGAGCCGTGTCTCACGCCCCCCTCCACCAGTGTGAACGTTGTGCTGCGGCGGCTTGAGCAACAGGCTGCTAGCGGCCGACGGGCTCAGAAAGGCTGAGCCAACTTCTGGAGCCTCTGAGCAGCATATGTGATAGCGTTTCTGTTATCCTTCTGCATTTGGAATATTGTGATCGTGAGAGAGTGCTCTGGAAGCAGGTAGGGGTTCACTTTGTGATCTTTGTCTTGAAAAGTGCTAAATAGATAAAGTTTTACTTACTTCAAAACTTTCAGCAAAAACAAAAAGAAGCTACTAATATATGATTCAGCATATACAGCCACTTACCGCCATCTTGATGCTTCCCTCAGATTTATTCTGAAAGGATATAGAATAATCATGTTTGGACAGCTGTGGGTAGTCACAAGTACTAAGAGAACACATTTTAAAGTAGAAAACATACATGAGGAGTTATGAGTCATGGTATAAAAAAATCCTCCTCTTCATATTTATACTAAATCAGCTCTTTTTTAACCAAATTACAGCCCCATTAGTAACAGATACACTGTTTATGAGACTGTGGAATCCAGCCCGCTCATTCTATTAGTCATTTCAATTTTAGTGCACCTCATTGCTAAACACAGCACTAGAGTAATAACTTGCAGAAGATGGGAAAAAAATCTAACTTGATGAATGCAGGCCAAGAGTTGTTAAGAGCATGGCACACAAAACTTTTTTAACTTCTTAAAAAAAAAAAGGTAAATGGACTGATTCTTATAGAGCGCTTTTCTATTGAAAGCGCTCTATACAACATGCCACATTCACCCAATCACTTTCTTCTAAACTTGGAGTGCTTCCTAACTGCATTCATACACCAATGGATGCATCAGAGAGCAACTTGGGGTTAGTATCTTGCCCAAGGATGCTTGACATGCAGACTGGTGGAAACAGGGATCGAACCACTAAACTTCTGATCAGTACCTCCTAAGCTATAGCCACCCCCAATATAATACTCAAATAATTTTGAGTATTATAACAATGCTAGCTCAATTTGCCTTCCTGACATAGACAGCTATGGAATAGTAGAGAATAAGGTTAAACTTGCTTATATCACTTCTAGAATCGCCTGCACTGATAGTTAAGTTATTTATTCTCCAGGATACAGTCATTAAGTGTGCCTATGCCAAGAGGCACACTTATTACTATTCCTCGGATTTATTATTAAGTGTGCCTATGCCAAGAGGCACACTTATTAGGCACACTTATTACTATTCCTCGGATTTATTCTTCTTCTTATTATTATTATTATTCAGTTTCCGCCTGAAATTTTGCAGCGAAACTCGCCCTGCAGTTTTGAGACAAGCTTCATTTATGTTACCTCACTTTGTGCGGCTGGATCTGGAATGGTGTGCTATGACTTTTGGTGTTTATGACTTTTATAGTTTTTTAAATATTAATATTTTAGTGAAAATTTTCCCGCGCTTCTCTGCCGCACAGTTTTGACACAATTGTTACATATGTTAGATCATTTTGTGCGGCTGGAGCTGGACTAGTATGGTATGACTTTTGGTGTTTATGACTTTTATAGTTTTTTAAATATTTTGATTTTAGTGCAAATTTGGGCCAATTTCTAGGCTCCTGAGAAAGATTCTACTTTTGGCTCCATAGAAACAGACTTCATTTGTGGTGTGTTGGCTCTCTCTAGTGGTATACCCGGAGTAGTACAGTCAAAAAGGTGTATGCTTGGGGGGGAAACTCCATATCCCACAATTCATAGCACGCCTCTACAGAGTAAACAATGGCGGCCACCACTTCGTTTTATATGTCTTTTATTAGTATTTCTAGGTCACAAAATAAACTTTTAAGATATTTTCAGGCGAGAATGTAGGTGTGTAAACTTCAAATATCTGCTCGTTTTATCAAGACATCCCATATTAGCAACAGTTCTCTTACGTGTTGCTGATAGCCGGCTAGCTAGCTAGCGCCGCTAGCTTAGCTAGCTAGCGCCGCTAGCGACCCTTCGTGAAAAAGCACCCAGGCTTGGCTTATAGTGACGCGGCTGAAACTCGTTTCAACACCCGATCGCTCCCCAACAGTCTGTGTTTTAGCTGGACTTATTTTTCGTTCATATGGGCCGATGATGCTGGAAACCTAAGGCAGGAGCGTGAGGTGAACTGAATTTCAGGTAAGGAGTTATGAACTGCACTCTATTTGGGTCAGATATAAACCGAGTTTAGGTGTAGTTTATTTTCGTTGTGCTGACTTTTTACAATCGTACTGCGTGCTAGCTAGCACGACGGGAGTTTCTATACAGCTGTGTGCGCGCTAAGTTACTGACGTTGGACTTTATTTTATTCATAAGGGTTAGTTCGTAGAGTTGCCGTACAAACGGAATCGTCCCACATTCAGAGAAAATATTACGATTTGTTCTGTGGTTATGAAGCGTCCCCTGTCATTCTCTCGCCTGTTGCAATCATGAAACTGATCAACGATCGGCTTTTCGGTCTTGTTTATTGCGCTAAATAACAGCAGCACGTTTAAGCTTGATCAGCTGTTGTTACAATTCATTTGATCTTAATTTCTAGTATCAGCTGATGTTTGCTGGAGCCACAGCTGAAAAAAGGGCTGGTCTAAACCAGGAGATGTCCTTACTGAATCATCAGAGCTGAACTGGTGATGGAGAAACAGGTTTACCCTTTAGGTGACATGAATGAGTTGAAGGGAAGTTATGAACTGTTTCTGAGAGACAAATAAACACCAAGCTCCTTTTTTGTGTAGCTGACAGCTGGTAACTGTGCAGGGGCAGATCTAGCAAAGCTTTTGCCAGGGGGCCAGGTAGGGCATTAACAGAGAAAGGTGGACACAAAGATATACTTTTCTTTCTTACTCTCATATAAAATATTTAGCTTTTATTAAATAGTTATCTGAATCTTACAACCAAAGTTTGTATAACAATACACAAGATTGGCTGTAGACCATTGTTCATCATTCAGAACACTGTGTAAAAATAACAAAAAACAAAAAGTGAATGCAAAAGTGCATAAATATTTATTTTACGTGTTTGATGTGTGTGGCGGGGCGGGGTCTGCAGTGCCGCTGCAGGGGAGGTGGACCCACCTGACCGGCATCGGCAATCACGCCTCTTGGGCGTAGTCTGTGCTCTCTCGGCTGTTTTTTGGGTGTGTGTTGGGCTGTGAGTTGAAAAGCTACAGCTGGCTGTGTGGGTACACCAACCATGTGTGAAAACATCACGTAAAGGTTCAAAGTGTGTTCATGCAAACATTGTCGGGGTCTGCCGTGATACAGTGGGACTTCTGCTCATGAACCTGTGTGCACAAATCGGGGCTGTACGAAGTCACCTCATGTTTACCCCAAACTGTAAGCTGTCATCTGTGAGGTGCGAGTGGTGTTTGTTTTTACCATAATTCATGGTGGAGAATGGCTGCTCTTCTGAGTTTTGCTGTCTGTAGCCGTATGAATGGCAAACTACATTGATTAGCAGTGGCATAGGCACACTTAAAATTTCTTCTGAAATTTTCGCTTTCTAGTTTATATTACTTCATTAGAGTTATTTGATACCATGTCTTGCACTATCCTACTACTGTACATTACTGTATACTACTATTCTTATTGTATATATTGTATATCATCTTATTTATCTGTTCCTCTGTCTCTCCTGCTGCTTTGAGCATGTACATGACAAAAGAATTTCCCTTGGAATAAATAAAGTTATTCTTATTCTTATCTTATTGGCCCACAGTAATACAAAAAACAAGTCACTGTTTTCAGTGCTGCTCAGCAACTCTTTTCAGATAACATTTTTGAAGATTCTCCTCCATCAAATTATTCCTCAATAAAGAAAGAACATGAGCATCTTACCTCAGCTTCACTCGAGGAGATCAGGCAGGACAAGGCGACCTCGGCTGACACGACTTGACTGACTTTCAGGTTGTGTTGGTGGACTATTTAAATGTTTTTTGTACTGCCTTTCTAAATGTTTCTACTGACTTTTCCTGTGGTGCAACAGTGGGTTGATGGCGTGACAATGATGTTATCCCAAACTCGTTTTGCAGGTTTTCCTGTACTTACCCAAGAATGCTTGGTTACACCCATCTTGTCCATGTCTTTCAGCAACAATAGTTATAACAAATGAACAAATGTTGAAAATTGAAAGTGCATTACAGTCACACAGAGAAAGAACAGAAATGAAAAAATTGCCTATGGTGGCAACAAGTTCATGCCCAAGTTATCTTTTGACTTCTGATTTCAGCCAATTCATAGTTGGTTGCTGAGCAGCACAATTTATATTGGCCATATTTACCGTTTAGGAGACAAAAATTATATTCATGAAATTAAGGTGATCTAGTGTTGTCTTATGCAATTTTATAAATGCTTAAGTGCTAATAAAGTGCTGAAAAAGTGGTCATTTTAGCACATAGAATGCTAGGTGTAACATATGTGTTAAATACTTGTGAATTTCACCCAAAACACATTTTTTTTAATTAAATATTTCATTTTTCATTTCAATCTCCTGCCTATGTAATCTGAGTCTGTGTGTGTTCGTGTGTGTGCGCTGCGTGGTGACGTAGGCGCGTGCATGTGAGCCCCGGTCACAGCTCCTTTCAGCATGGCCGGAGGTAAGTCACTGCAACTCAGCTAATTAAAGTTTGTTAAGACCACAAGCTGCAATGCGAATATAGCTGAATATAGCTGCCACGTTTTTGTCTGTTGCTGAAAGACTCGTTCGGTGTAAGTTCTGTGGAGGGCGGAGTTCGCTAATTTAAGTTTTTATTGACCTTTAGCCGAGAACGCAGCTGTGATGTTAGCATGCTGAGTTAGCCTGGTCGCTAGCGACAGATGAAAGGAATCGCTGCGGTATTTTTTTTTTACCAGCATGCACTGTTTTCCTTCATCAGGAGAGGTGTCCTGGCAGGCGCCTGACACACACAGATCAGGCCTGTATTTCCGTGTTGCAGGTATGGAGATGTTTTCTGTTTTGGGGATCCGGTCTTTCATTCATTTTTTTTATGGTACAGTGTTATATTGCCTGTTGGATGGTGTTTCTTGATATGATTGTACTTAAGTATAAGGTTTGAACTATAAGCACCAAAATATTGGGTCCTGGTTATTAAATTGTATTTGTCTGACTGTTTATTTGTTTTTGAATTATTTTGTTTATTGTTCTTATAAGTTGTTTTTGATGATTTCTCAGTGATATATTATTTATTTTGTGCTCTTTGTTTTTTGAGAGCTTAAGTTAATATTTTAACCCTTTAAAGCCAGTCGGAGCAGACACGCTCCATTTTGCGTAACTATTTTTAAATCCCAGTAGCACTGCATATGAAACCGGAGTTGTACTTACATCTTATGCCATCAGCTTGCCCTAGGTCACAGTTTCCTTCCACATATAGCTTTGCAAAAACTGCATAAAAAAGCACCTGCAGCAACAAAAACATAATATTCCAGAAACACGCTTTGCCGATCCGATCAGCTGTTCATAACACTTCCTACGTCCATCAGCGCGAGCTATCGCATGTCTGCGATGACCTGCCCGAAACCGGAAGTGACGTCATTTTGCGGAAATGTAGTTTTTTACCATCGGGGCCTTATGAGCCTATACTTGTGTTTTTAAAAGTTATGTTTGACTTTATGACTTTCTATGTCGTTTCTGGGATGCTTAGGACTCATATTGCACTCCTGGAAATAGTTTATTTTGATGCATATGCTGTTTTTTTGCAAATTTGCATTATAATATTTATTTTTGTTTTTCCTGCAGTTTATGAAAATTGGTGTATTTCAAAAATAAAACTATGAAGACACTTTCCTGTGGTGGGAAATTAGTTTGTGCAACATTTTTGTATTTACACGGGGCGACCGTGGCTCAGGGGGTTGGGAAGGGCACCTGTAACCGGAAGGTCACCGGTTCGATCCCCGGCCTCTCTGTCCTGGTCGTCGTGTCCTTGGGCAAGACACTTTACCCTACCGCCTACTGGTGTTGGCCAGAGGGACCGATGGCGCGATATGGCAGCCTTGCTTCTGTCAGTCTGCCCCAGGGCAGCTGTGGCTACAACCGTAGCTTGCCTCCACCAGTGTGTGAATGTGAGCGTGAATGAATAATGTCATTGTAAAGTGCTTTGGGTGCCCTGAAAAGCGCTATATAAATCCAATGCATTATTGTTATTATTACAGTTTTGAGGGATAAGCCTCTTAAATTTCTCTAACTAGAAATATATGTTAAAAAAACCAAAACGATTTTAAATTTTTTTGTAGTTTATTGCACTGTTTTGCAATTTATGTAATTACTATGCACTTAATGCATACATATTATTAAAATTTGGGCTATAATGGTTGTATTGATGTATATGAACTTGAAATGCTCCCAAAAATGGCACTACAACATGTAAAAATATAATCTAAGCTCTGGCAGTTTGGTTCTATGGTAGGTCTTAAAGGGTTAAAACAATTTGTTGAATTTGATTTATTATATTATTATTGCATTCATAACGCTGCAAGACACAGCTCCTTTCAGCATGGCCGGAGGAGAGGTGTCCTGGCAGGCGTGTGACACACACAGATCAGACCTGTATTTCTGTTTTGCAAATGTGCAGTAAAGAGACCAAAGACCCAGTGCTGTCTCCTGCCTCTTGCTTACACGCCAGAACACAACGCAGTGACAGGCGTAATTTGCAGACGGGTTACATAGGCAAATGGTAAATGGCCTGTATTTGTATAGTGCTTTACTTAGTCCCTATGGACCCCAAAGCAACACGATAACATTATAATATCTTCAAATTCAGGCACCCAACATCTACCTGATTTTAGCTGCTGAACTTTGGGTGGTGTAGGATCCATTTCCAAGTATTTTGTGCATCATAGTATGCTAGAGTACATACAGATCCACAATCTGGAGGGAAGAGAGAGCTCCACAAACTGATACAAAACACTAATACACAGGTAGTTTTAATTATATGATGACTAAACACAGACTGGAACTGTTCTATAGTAACCCATCCCCATTAAGGTCCTTTTACATCGAACATGGCATGTGCAGTGCTCAGCTCTGACACCCATTTATGTCTTTTATTTGCACTGCGCATTAAGGGTTTCCAGCAGAAACGAGTACTCGCACATTCTGGGGCCAAAGTTCAACTGGTTGAACGTTGCGCTGTGTCATACGTTAATGCTACCAATTTGAACCACACCATGAAGGAAAACATACTATGTGAGTCCAGGTTGAGTGAACTTTTTGTAACAGGTTTACGTACTTATACAGGGACCTCTAGAGCATTTTCAACAGCTCTGTGGACCTCAGCGTGGGGAAACAAGTGTTGTGGCTGTAACTATTCCTGTAACTATCCCGACTGGTGAAAAGCTTTCTTCTTTGTGAAAGAGCGCTGAATACTTTTATTAAACATTTACAGATAATGCAACCAAAAAAAACTGTCATAGAGGAAAAAGTCACACAGATACGTGTTTTGAAATGACAAGGTGCAGACACATCTAGTACACGCAGAGTGCCTGCAAAAAAATGATGTACAAGCAGAATGAATGACAGACAAATGAAACATTACCACATGGAAGCTCACAGGGTTCATAAATAATCTGGTTTATAGTGCTCTACTTTCATTTTCATTTGACAAATACTGAAGGTCAGAAGGACACTTTTTATGTGTTTATATGTGAAACAGATTTTAGTCTCCCGAACCTTATTCAAGTTTGAAGTTTACTATTGGCAGAAAATCACTGGTGGAATATTCCACTCACAGCTCATGTGGATGATTGCAGTTGAAATTCAAGATTCCTATATGTCTCTTTCATTTAGCACCTCAGGCAAAAACAGGCTACTGTTGTTGAACAAATGCCAAGGAAAGACAAACAAGATTACATGAACCTGACCTAAAGTAAATACAGCTCCTGATACAGGTCTCACAGCTACACTCACAGCAAGCATTAACTGCACCCATCTCCATCTTATAGTCACACCAGTGCAGTTCCAGCAGTAACTACAAATCATATTTAAAAAAACAATCCTTTACTATTTACGCTGTAAGATATGATAAGATATAAAGTATAATTTAAAAAGTATATAGTATAATTTCTTAAAATCTCCTCTGAGGCTATCTCTTTTTTTTTTATTTATCTTTGATTTCATGATGTGTTTTGTTAGTTCTTTGGGTTTGGGATCTGTGCTCCCTCAGTTTGGTAGTTTGTCATTCCCTTCCTGCGTTTTCCCTCTGTGTAAAGCCAGTGTTTCTTAGTCTACCCATATGGAAAAGAAATAGAAAAAAACTTATGACTTGCATCAGATGTGGCCTACTTCATATAGTGAATCATATAAGGCTTATATGATTTACTCATGAAAGTGGCCACTTTCATATATTGTTTTAGTAAGTATCCAAAACAAACGTTTCATTTATATAATTTTTTTAGGGATCTTAGATCTGTTTTCACTCTTGTATGCTTTTCATACAAGTTTCACACAAGACAGATACAAACTTTACAAGATTTATATATATCTTTTCCATATGGGTACGTCTTTGCATGTGACATAGACTCTAGCTGAGTGTCCTGTGTTGCCACTAGCCCAGTCTTCTGTGCAGCCTGTAGCACTGCCTATATCTTCTCCATTAGCCCAGCCTGTAGCCCAGTCTGAGGCTTTGCCATTAGCACAGCCTGCAGCTCAGTCACCATCTTGTTATCTGTTCAGTCATCAGCACCATTACCTTCAGTTATTACCTTCACCTGCTCATTCATACCACCCCTAAATCCTGACTCAGAAGTTACTAGCCCAGCCTGCTTAACAAGAAGCAACTTAGGAGCCACTGATTTTGACTCCGTGGTGTCAAAGGACAGTTTTTTGGCCATCCATTCTAAGCAGGGAGAAACACCAATTAAGACTGTGTTGGTTGCTCAAAAGCTGCTCCATTCAGAGACAGTTACTCTCCCCAGGGTCTCCCCAGAGGCTGAGTTTCAGTTCTCTGCTGATTCTGGACCCCTGGAGGCTATCTCCGCTGGAGGGTCCAAGGGGCCCGTTCAGCCTCCTGTCTCTGCTGGAGAATCCGAGGGATCCATCCAGCCTTCAGCGTCACCACCTGCGGCTTTCATGCCGTCACCTGCATTGCCATCACCGTCTGGTCATGCCTCATCTGGTGCTGCTGCTGCCACGCCGCCGTCTAGTCCCCGACCTGTTCGGATGGCACGTCCATGTTTAGCACAGACGGCTCTTCCACGCTCACCAGCCAGTGGCCACTTTCCAGGCCACTGGCTGGACATCATCGCCGTCGTTGGCGGGCTCCTGAATTGTATCGCCACCGCCGCTGCCTTCCGCGTGGCTGGCCTCTGGACTTGCTTCACCTCCGTCACCGCCGCTGCCTTCCACGTGGCTGGCCTCCGGACTTACCTCATCTGTGTTGCCACCACTGCCCTCCGCATGGTCGGCCCCCTAAACTGTGTTCTCCTTTGCTCCTGTGCTGTCAGCCTCTGGGTCGGCCCCCTGAACTGTACTGCTTTGGTCTCCTGTGCTGTTGGCATTCAGGTGAGCCCCTTGAACTGTTTTTGGACTCTGCCCCAGTGGACTCTTGGCTCTCCCAGCCCCTTTGTGTTGTTTTGACCCCTGAAGCTAGGATTTTGGACTCTGTTTCCTAGGCTCCAGCGTTAATGTTTTGCAGTCTGTTTTGATTTGTTTCTGGACCCGTCATGTGTTGAGTTTCCTGTTTTATTGTGAAGATCTGTGTCCTATGTCAGTGTATGCTCAGTGAGATGAGCTGCCGTTCTCAGAGAAGGAGGGCCGGGTTCGAATCCTGCTTATGGCAACATTTTCTTCAGTAAACAGTTCAACTATTTAAACTCTTTTTCACATCTTTTTAGCAGAATTTTCAAGTTTTTCACAACTTTTCAGCACAAATTCGAACTTCTTCAGCTTCTTTCAGCAAAAAATTCAGCTGATTCACCTCTTTTCAGTACAATTTTCAGCTTTTTCACCTCTTTTTAGCACAATTTTCAGCCTCTTCTGCTCTTTTCAGCACAATTTTCAGCTTCTGCTCCACAGTGCACATTTTTTCTCTCATCATATCTTTGTTTTCGGACCAGAACTGCCTTAGCTCAGTAGGTTGAGCAGCTGCCGTGAGACCTGGTGGCAAAGGTTCAAATCCTACCTCTGACAGTTGCCACACATCTTCCCCACTTACATGCACTCTGCTTTCTTGACACTCTTCAGTATACCCTTTCACATAGAGCCATCTTCAGCAAACACTTCTGCTTCTACAGCTCTTTTCAGCAGATGATGCTGATTTCAGTAGATTCCACTACATGGCATTCACACTGCATTTTCACAGGAAATGCAACTTTTTCTAGTTCTACCTTATTCTAGTTGCTCAGACGTTTGCTGGTTAACTATTCCCTCAGTTTTCAGCCGATTTTCATCATTCAAACTTTAAACTGTTCTGCTCCTTCTGCTAATGCCTGCTATATCTTTTGGTGCACATAAGTTTTTTTACTTTTTGAGATATTAAGCTTTTTATGCCATTTTTTTGTCCCATTTTGCTGACAGGGAGCACATTATCAGTGTGATCACCAGTTTTGCTTGCTGGGCTGAGCCATGTTTTAGCTCAGTGAGATGAGCTGCCGTTCTCAGAGCAGGAGGCCTGGGTTCGAATCCCGCTTATGGCAACATTTTCTTCCGTTAACACTTCAACTGTTTAAACTCTTTTCCACACAAATTTCAGCTTTTTCACCTCTTTTTAGCACAATTTTCAGTTTTTCACTACTTTTCAGCACAAATTCCTGCTTCTTCAGCTGTTTTCAGCGCAAACTTCAGCTTCTTTCCCTCTTTTCAGCAGAAATTCTGCCGATTCACCTCTTTTCAGCAAAATTTTCAGCCTCTTCTGCTATTTTCAGCACAATTTTCAGCTTTTTCACCTCTTTTCAGGACAAATTTCAGCCTCTTCTGCTCTTTTCAGCACAATTTTCAGCTTTTTCACCTCTTAAGGTTCCTTATCTCACTTTTGCTGAACATTCAGCATTTTCACCTCTTTTCAGCACAAATTTCAACCTCTTCAACTCTATTCTGCACAAATTTCAGTTTCTTCACCTCTTTTCAGCACAAAGTTCTGCTTCTTCACCTCTTTTCAGCAAATTTCAGCTTCTACTCCAAAGTGCACATTTTTGCTTTCATCATATCTTTATTTGGGACCAGAACTGGTTTGGCTCAGTGGGTTGAGCAGCTGCCCTGAGACCCGGTGGCAAAGATTTGAATCCTACCTGTGACTGTTGCTACGCATTTTCCCCGCTTGCATGCACTCTGCTTTCTTGACACTCTTCAGTGTACCCTTTCACATACAGCCATCTTCAGCAAGCACTTCTGCTTCTACACCTCTTTTCAGCAGATAATTTTGCTTTTCAGCTGATTTCAGCAGATTCCACTACACGGCATTCACACTGCATTTTCGCAGGAAATGCAACTTTTTCTAGTTCTACTTTATTCTAGTTGCTCAGACGTTTGCTGGTTAACTACTCCCTCAGTTTTCAGCATATTTTCACCATTCAAAATCAAAATATGAAAGAATAAAGTTACGTTGAAACCAAGCACACCATTGTTTTTCTTGTGACATTACCAATAAGCTTGATGTGTCACATTGCCCTCTTCCTATTGAAAAAACAAAAGTTGTATCCAAGATGGCCAACTTCTAAATGGCCACCATGGTCACCACCCATCTTGAGGAGTTTGCCCCCTCACATATACTAATGTGCCACAAACAGGACTGTAATGTCACCAACCATTCCCATTTTATTACGGTGTATCCATATAAATGGCCCACCCTGTAGTGTATGCTGTACAGTGTAGCAAGGAATGCCCAAACCTCTACATTGGAGAGACAAAACAGCCACTTCATAAACGCATGCCACAACATAGAAGAGCCACCTCCACAGGACAAGACTCAGCGGTCCATCTGCATCTAAAGAGCATTCTTTCGAAGATGCCAATGTTCACATTTTGGACATAGAGGACAGATGGTTTGAAAGAGGAGTGAAAGAAGCCATTTATGTCCACTGTAAGTGACCATCTTTGAACAGAGGCGGTGTTTTACGACACCAACTGTCTGCCATCTATAATCCAGTTTTGAAATCCTTTCCCAAATGCCTTAACACCCACTCACATCCTGGGTCATCTGACCTCAGGAAATCACAATGAGCTCATGTGAAACTTTGGCTGATTGTGACCTACACCTCTTTTTACACCTTGGCTCATGTGATTAGGTAGATTATCATTAGGGGGTCCTTTTGTCCCTCTTGGGGGGACACTCCCACAGAGCTTGAATCTGGGACTCTCCACCATTTGACCCTAGAACTGAAGAAGCTTCTTGGATAAGAGGTGAAACGACTTCAAGCAACTTAAAGAAGTCCCGATGATTTTCTTTCCAAGCTCCTTAGACCACGATGGCCTGGATGCCTGAGAACCTTCACAGACATTAATGCCAAGGTGTTTTTTGGGAACGAGAAATTTGTTTACGTCATACTCAAGCTAAAAACAGAGGAAGTGCCACCAGGGCTCCTCGAGAGATTTGGACCTGTACCTTCAGATGGTGAGGCCTGTATAATTGGACACCCAGGAGGAGGAGTGAAAAAAATGGATCCGATATGTATCATTGAGAACCACTGGTTTTAAACTCACTGTTGTATGTTACTGCTCCACAATGAATCCCTTGAAAGTTTCAGGAGACTTAAAAACAGTGTCAACATATAAGCGCATCAAAAGTGTCCTTTTGACCTTCAGTATTTGTCAGATGTAAATGAAAGCAGAGCACTATAAACCAGATTATTTATAAACCCAAAAAGTTTCCATGTGGTTATGTTTCATTTGTCTGTCACATCTGCACATGGGATTAAAGGTGGGCAATGACTACAGTTTGTAATATGGAAGGGTTGCTATTACAAAGGTCTAGTCTGTGTCATCATATAATTACTATTACCAGTGAACATGGACTAATATTGTTTTGTAGCACAGTGTCGATATGTGTCTCGTATGTCATTTATCTTATAATGCACACAATGCTATGCAATCTACTAACCCTAATTAGTAGGCAGCTTCATCTTGGGTGTTTGATGGTGTCGTGGAATTTTGTTAGATGAAGAACACCTAGTGAGTGTCTTTGAAATGATTTTAATTACATGTTGCAGCATGGAGGGAAAGCTGCTGGGTACGACGCCTATGCCGCAGTAAAAACTGCAATAAAACTGTAATGATGGATGACATTATGAAATCCTCACATTGCCTACCAAGCACATATGTATAGATGGAAATCAGAGACCAAACAATACTGTAGCGTAGGAGTACATGAGTTCCCAGCATAGGCACGTTATCAGTTCAGTTGTTGCTTTATGTTACATTTTTCATGGTATGGCATGCTGAAAGACTTGCTGAAGGTGGGTGCAACCAAACATTCTTGGGTAAGTACAGGAAAACCTGTAACACGAGTCAGGGTTAACATCATTGTCACGCCATCATCCCATTGTTGCACCACAGGACAAGCCACTGGAAACATTGAGAAAGGTGGGAGGAAAAAACTGTGAAATGATCCACCACCACAAACTGAAAGTGTCATATTTGCACATGTAAGTGTGTGGCAGGCAGAGTTATAGAAAACAAAAATACAGGAATTGGCAACACAGGAGTGAACTAACAATCACAGTTTTAACCCTCCAGTTGTGGTCAGTTGTGTATTTATGCTTACTGACACATGGCTGAAGGAATAGCATGTGGTAGGGGTGTGTGCTTATACATTAACAATGGATTGTGCATGAATGCAGACAGGGTTTTCCTGTTTTCTGGACATTGAGTCTCTGAAAGTTAAATGTCGTCCTTTCTTTATCCTAAGGAGATTTCTGTCTTCACCATCACTGCTCTTTACACTGCCTCTGACACATATACAAAGGCAGCCCTGGACACTCTCTATCACATCAGTGATCTGCAAAACACACAGCCGGAGAGAGTATTCATCATTAGAGATTGCAAAGTGTCACGGTCTGTGGAGGCAGACCGTGTGGAGTGCGTGAGGAGGACCCAGGAGCAGACACAGGCAAGGAGACAGAACTGAACTTGAACAAAGAGTGAGCCTTTATTTTGGCTGGAAGCAAGAGATACACATGAAACTATGAAGGCTATAAAAAACAAAGAAACTATGACGACTGTGACTACTATGACTTTACACTATGATTTCAAACTATGACATACGTGGACGTCAGAACACAGACGTTCTGACAAAGACCGAATGGAACACACAGACCAAATACATACAGGGATGATAAAGGGGAGAGGTCACACATGGGAGCACAGCTTACACACATGAACCTAATTACAGGACAGGGGGGAAGTGAAACCAAACACAATGAACAAAGAACACTCTTTCAAAATAAAACAGGAAACATGGAGACGTAGACAAGACACAAGGAGAACTTGATAAACCATGAACCAAACTGCAAACTAGGTATGACTGAATAACTAGATAACTGAAAAGAAACTGGAATACAGATGGAACAACAAAATAACATGAAACTCAGAAACACTGGGTCGCATGACCCAGGACCATGACACAAAGGAGGCCAACGTGAAGATGTTTCTCGCGTTTCTCGCCCACTTTTGCAATCCTGAGAACAGGTGATGCAGCAGCCCTCAGGATTTTACGTACCAAAATGAATAAAGAAATTAGATTTGCAAAAAAAGTCCATGGTCAAAAAAATTCAAGAGCACTTTTGGATTCACAGAGACATTTGGAGTCTGTGGTGGGGAATTTAGTCTGTCAAAGATTACAAATACCCTCCCATTTCTTGTATTGATAATACTGATTTCCTGCATGACCTAAACTGGCAGTTTGGTTGGTTTGACACACTTAATAGATTATAGCCTCAGACTATATGAAATAGAGAGGGGGTCATTCAGTTCGTCACTTTGTTATTCCTTGAAAAATATGGTTGCACTCACACACATTGCGTCATGGTCCTGGGTCGAGCGACCCAGTGTTTGAGTTTATGTATCTTTTGTATTTATTTGTGCCTTAGCTTAGTTCACCTAGTTAATTTCTAGATTACTGTGTAGTCCTGTTTCTTAGTTGTTTATGTCATCTCCCCCTGTACTCTCCCTGGTTCATATGTCATGTCTGTGTGGTTATGTTTGGTTCATGTCATGTCTAGTCTCCATGTTTCCTGTTTTACTTTGAAAGTCTGTATTCAATGTCAGTATATGTAGTTTCACTCTCCCTGTCCTGTCATTAGGTTCATGTGTATCAGCTGTTCCCCCTCATGTGTTTCCACTTCCCTTGATCATCCCTTATGTGTATTTAGTCTCTGTGTTTCATTCAGTCTGTGTCGCGTCGTCTGTGTTATCTCCACTACCTCTTGTCACAGTTTCCCAGCCATAGTCAGTCATCGTAATGGTTTTCTGAGTCTTCATAGTTTATCAGTATCTGTTTCCCAGTTTAGTTTCAGTTCGGTTTAGTCACAGAATTTCTGCTTTGTTTGAAACCTGTCATCAGCCATAATAAAGGCTTGCTTTCAGTTTACGTTTACTCTGGCCTACTCTCTCTTGTGTTCGCACCTGGGTCCACCACACACACCACCGCACGGTCTGTCTCCTCAGATCGTGACACATTGTGCATGATTACAACCAAGCATACACTGCAATTAGAGAAATGTAGCCATGTTTACAAAAGTGCAAAAATCTCTCAAAGTGAGACACAAGCCAGAGAGACATTTTCTCTGCAGAAAGAGATTAATTAACACAACACAGCTGACTCTGATGTCATTAATAAACATGTTTCCATTTGTTTCGCAGTTTTCAGCTGATGAACAACTGTTTTTTTAGTTTCAAAGAGACATTGGGGGGGTGGGGGGGTACTTCCTAAAGTCTGACATGCATCAATCCATCTGCTCAGTGTCAGTGGTTACCATGGTAACTGCAGAAGCTGCTGTGAATTAATCAGCTGGCACTTAATAACTTACCGGCAATTTAAATATTTATTATTATTATTAGTATTATTTATAATTAGTATTATTATTTAAGTATTTATGTTTTCATTACAAAAGAATTGTCTGACTTGGTTAACTTAAGTTAACTTATAGTTAACTTAAGTTAACCAAGTTAACAGTATCCTAGATAATGCTCACATGAGCTGTTGGCTTGGAAATCTGGACTCGTGTGGGACAAGGACAAATTGGCAAGAACTGTACACCACTATACTGAAATATAATAATAGGCTATAACCGAAATACATGTGCTACACTGTTAAAAAAAATTCCGTTATAAAACGGAAAAAGTGCTGGTAATTAATTACCAGCACTTTTTCCGTTATTGTACGAGCACTTCCGTAAACCTTAAAACGGATATTTCTGTAGATTTACCCGAGTTTTTCTGTACCATTGACGGACATTTCCGTCAAACCTAAAATGGAAAATTCCGTATTTTCCATAAATTTCGGCGTTATTGCACAGACAATTCCGTAAACCCTATAACAGATATTTCCGTAGATTTACCTGACTTTTTCTTTACCATTTACGGACAGTTCCATCAAACCTAAAATGGAATATTCCGTATTATTTAAGTACTCAATCCATACCATTTACGGACACTTCAGTCATCCTAAAATGTTTAATTCTGTACCATTCTCTATACCGTTTACCATCAATAAAGCACAAATGTAGAATCACAGCAATTATTTATTTCCTTTAACAGCTGCCAGTGCTTTAAAGTGATTTCACTTTTTGTGGTGAATGATTTGCAATATTTACATTACAACCATTAAAACATTCAGAACATCACCTTCACATTCAGAGAAATTTTACATACATAAACCAGCTGTTCTCTCAAAGAAGTACAGCCATGTCCTTTAACAGGGAGATGCCAAATCTAGCAACTTTTTAGCATCCACAGGCTGACAGGCATTAATAACAAATTGATTTGTTAAAGACAATGACAAAATAAGACAATAAAACTGCCAGCATTGCTGTTGCTGTCTCACCTGTCAGTGCAAAATGAGGAGCCCCCTCCAGGAGGATGCAGAAACCTACACCTCCAACTCCACATATCACACCGACAGGCAGAGATCTGCAACCAGTTGCTGACCTTTCTACAAAAAACAAATAGAACATTAGAAGTATTACATTATACAACTTTTCTATAAAACATCAGTGCAGCAATAACAACCATGACCTTAGAAGGATGACTGTGCAACATGCCATAAAGAGATTTTTAAAACTCTTAAAACAACTTAAAACTAAAAAAAAATTAAAACTTACACCTCCAACTCCACAATGACAGGAAAAGCTTAACCGGAATGACAAATATCGCCCACCTTCCCTCCCCCTTAACATGGGGGATTTGAAACTGCAGCATGTGTGTTGTGGGCATCTAGTTAAAACATCTGAACTCACCTAATACTGTAAAAATCTGTATTTCTACTCCCAAGCCCCATGTTTTTGGATTTGCCTTTGCCTTTGTGTGTGTGTGTGTGTGTGTGTGTGTGTGTGTGTGTGTGTGTGTGTGTGTGTGTACATTCAGTCCAAAAAGGTATTTTCTGAGCTCTGAGAACAGCTCAAATGGCCCATTCAGATTCCTTCTGCTTGCATTCAAATTCCTTCAGCTGAGAAACCAGCTTGCACACCTGTGGAGGAATGAAGTGCCGTTTCTTCCCCTTCTTCTCTGCCTTGGAGCCTCGCTCAGGATTGACCCCAAAGAAAACTCTGAGGAAAAAAAAAAAAAACAATAGTGATATGCAGACAAAGTTTGCACGTGTAGTGTGGCTTGACAGGAGTGGAGCAGTTCAATAAAATCCTACATTTGTTTTCTTCAATATGCCCCTATGTGTGAACCTCTCTATCATTCTAATTGACCATCTGTCTAGAACCCAATGTTGTTGTGGTGCTGGTGCCAGTGGCTAAGCTTATCTCTTCCTTTGTCTTTTCAAGACACATGCATTCACACTGCGCATATACAGAAATGTTTGCAAGGGCGAGAAGTCTGCTTATCACCAACACATGACAGCATGCATCCTCAATGTGTATGCAGGGATATTATAAATGCACAGAACACAGAAGGGGATAGAAAACACAGTTGACATTGTCCTATCAAAAGGTGTAACAGCACATTTGAACACGGACTGTCCTGGGGGTTATTCAAACATGGAGTGGAGAAACTGTGACATTCAGTGCACGTTACACATCAGTACAAGTATTAACATTTGGGCATGAATCCACTATGTAGTATTTTTTAAATTAATATGTTTAGTCTTTCCTTCGGGGGGGGGTCCCTGGAACAACATATTTTGAGTTTGGGGTCTGCAGCCAAATAAATTTCAGTTTGTGTGTCTTTGACATGAAAAGGTTTGACCACCACTGACATAACCTGGTCTCAGGTGCTAATGGTTTTAAAGAGATAGCTCAAACAAATATTGTGTCAACAAACCATTCTGAAAAAAATATGTTTTTGCTCCATTTCCCAACTAGAATCATGTTATGTTTGTTTTGTTATTGATTGACTTAGGACACTATTTAAAGCAAAAAGCATGTTACCTGCCCTTTAAAAAGATATGACACATTTATTCCAACAATAGTCTTCAACAGGGAGCTACAAAATCTCCGAACAAATCCATATTCAGGGGGATCATAAGCCAATAACAGCTGATCTAAAAGCTCACAGCATGTGGCGACACATTTTGAGCTTGTACATCTCAGACAAACGGGTTTAGTGTAGATTGACAAAAAGCAGGTCAGGTGCAGAAAGGCACGGCAAAGTCACATTTACAAAGCATTTCCAAACAATGAGTGCTTACCTTTGCATGAATTCGAGAGTAAAAGCCATCTCCGGTGGGTATTGGACGTTGCAGACATAAAACATGGAGAAGACGTAGCTCAAGGCCACAATGGGAGAGGTGATGTGGTCATTGACAAGTAACCCATCAACAGCAATCTTGAATTGCTGGTCACCTTAAACACAGATAAAAACCATGTACGATTTACAAAAAAAAAAAAAATCCTATATTTTAAGGCAAGCAAAACATTTCTTTAATAAATATGACACAACAACAGCTTATAACAACAGCTAACAACAGCTTGCTGGGATACAAAAAAAGATTTAACTACAAACCTCTGATTAGGATGCATGGGGTCACTGGGAGTTCGACTTCAGGATCTGCAGAGATCTGTTTTGGTGACAGACATGATACATGAATTAATGTTTCCAGTGCACACAAACCTGCTGGCAAATTGACTATCTGCTAGTGTCTTCATCAGACAGAGGTAGCCATTATGCACAAACATTAATGTAAATAGTTTATAGATAGAGAGTTTATAGAGAATATCAGCAGCACAATTAGGGGAATCTATACTTCCTACTGTGGTTGGTTACTTGGTTCACCACTGGATGCAAATAATTATCTTGCACACAGTTTAAAATCTACAACATCTACCTCTTTTTTGTGGAAGAGTTTATAAGAGTCTTCCTTGAAGTATTTTGAAATGCCACAGATGAGCTGTATTGGACCTTCGCCCGTCTTCATCCCTTTGGAGTCAAGGAAGTCATTGATCCCCTTTTCTTTTTTGGAAAGTTCCTGTTCAAGGTTCAAGGTGTTAATTTTGTACAAGTACATAAGACTAACACTCATTTTCGTTTGGAGCTATGGAGAGAATTTTGAAAAAAATTAAAATAAAAATGAATTATTTCATTTTCATTTGCAACCTGTTCTGTTTTGATCTCAAATGTCCTGCTTTTTTGGTTGTCACTTCCTGATTTTTGGTCTCAAATCTATTCCATTTGATTGTTCATCCAAGTTATTCTATTTGATTGGTTGCCAGTTTATCTTTTTTGGTCTCAACTCTCTTTTTGGTTGCAAATCTTTTTTTGATTGATTAATAAAGACAAAATTCTCTCCATATGGAGCAGCACAGCACAATCATAATAATAACAATAACAACACACCTGTGCCAGCTTGTTTTGTACAGAGAAGCCAAGGAGTTTAGATGCATGATCAAACAGGTGAGGAACTTCAAACAGGAACGGCCACTCATCCTTTACAACGGCAATAGTGGTATCATCATCGTTGAGGATTTCACGCTGAATGGGATATGTTTCAGTCATCAATTTTCGAACAGATGACTCCTAAAGATATGAGGCAGTTAGACAAACAGTCGAACAGTTAGTCAAACTAACCAATTAAAATAATAAAACAGGGTATCAATTTCAATTGACTATGGGCATAGTGATCTACAGACGATCTACAATTTCACAGTGTGTCCTAAATTGTACTTGGACCCAGACCTTATCGCATTACTCCTGCTATATACTATTGCTGTGTGAATGGTTGTATGTCTAGATGGTGGACTGTAGGAACCGAATTGCCCTTCGAGGATTAATAAAGCTTTCTGTATCTGTAATGGATGATTGCAGACCCACCTGAAGATCCTGGGTTTGAAAGGCACGTTTCAACTCATCTCGTTTAGACAGCAGGTCTTCTCTACACACGGCCCCCTCAATGATTGGATCCCACGCCACACATCCATACAGATCTGAATTCCTGGGCCTTTTCTTTGTTGAATTTTCACCCCCTGCTTGCCTCTTCAGTGAGCCTTGTGGCCTCTTCATATTTTCAATTCTGTGTTCCAGCTGACGAAAGAGAGTTTCAGAACCATCTTTTGCAAAAGGTTTGTTTCCAAACGGCTCTGTCAGCTTGAAGGAGGCAGGATATTGTCCTACAATCAGAACACAATCAATATGAAAACAATAAATTTATATCAGCACAGTGAAGCACATTCACTTTTCAGGTACCTTCAAATAAGTAATCTGCGTTGGGCTGCATGGGCCACTCTCTTTGGGCTGCAATGTTTTCTGCAATGAAATCTGATTCTACTTAACTATCACCCCTTTTAATTATTACCATGTTCAGTTGCATGCTAACGTAACACAGCGAGCTATAACAATACACACATGTGGCTAATTTACACACACACACACACACACACACACACACAAGCGCGCGCATCCAACTTATGGGCTATAGTTAACTTTAGTTGGGCAAACCACGCTTCAAAATAACGCAAAACCCACACATTCAAATGTTACCATGAAACACACACGGCTACCAACTGACTATCGAGACCAAATTTCATGTAAGAGGGAGGGAAAAAATGGTTTTTGACGTACTTACGAAGCGCAGGCGGCTGGCTAATGCTAACGCAGCTAGCAGCAAACGTCCACTCACATACACACCACTACCAACTGCCTATCGAGACCAATTTAATGTACGAGGGGGAACAAGGTGGCACTACATTATCATTCTCATTCCACACAACCAACCTGTTTCCAACTTTCCTTGTGACTTGCAGAAATTTAGGTAGGCACTGACCGCACTGAAAGTAATGGCGTCGGAATATTCTGGATGGGGGAGAAAATTCTGCCTTGCGCAACAGCAAACTTTCCGTATTTCGCAAAACGGAGCGAATCCGTAGCAAATCCACGGTAAAGGGACCCCTAAATTTACGGATTTTTTTAACAGTGTACATGACCCCCAAACAAATGGCCTTGAGGATCGACCTGTCTTGACTTACTTTACACGGTAACCAGTAAGATGTTAGACAAGCTGCATTGGCACCGTTAACCCCGCCCCCTGACTTTGATGGGTGAGGCTGACAGATAAAATGAATTCATGAAACCAGGAACAAGGCCAGGAGTGCCAAAATGAATTAAATAAATACATCATCAAATAATTAGTTAAACATGTCAAAAATAGCTTAAAACTTGAAAATAAATGAATAAATAATTTTTCATCCATTTTTCTTCTGCTAATCTGGGGCCAGTTCGTGGGGGCAGCAGCCTAAGCCTCAGGCCAGAACTCAACAGCTGTGTGTGTGCATGGGCTCAGTCCTGACATGGTCTTCCCACATTCAGATCCAGTCCAAAAGGCTAGGCAGCGCCTGTACCATCTCCGACAACTGAGGAAGTTCAAGGCCTCTCCAGCGATCCCAAGGACTTTCTATGGAGGCGCTGTGGAAAGCATCCTCACACAGCACATCACATCCTAGTATGGGAACAACTATGTTAAGGACAAAAATGCTGCTCTCCCCTCCCTACAGGATATTTACACCAGGAAATACTGGACCTGAGCAGCTCAGACATTGAAAGAACCGTCCCATCCTGGCAACAAACTGTTTCAACTTCTGCAATCAGGCAGAAGGTTCTGCACCATCTGGGAGAAAAACAGAGAGGCTGAAGACGAGCTTCTATCCTCAGGCCATCTGTGTCCTAAACCAGAACATGCCACCCTCATAATCCATAAGTGACAAGGGACTTATTGTTACCACATCCTCATATCATACCTGATTCTTCTGGCCTCACTATGACACAAGACACTTTAATATCCCACTCCCACAATGTACATTCTTCGTTTTTCAGCTTAAATTTTATTATTTTATTTTATTTAAATTTATTTAATGTATATAACTCACTCACTTACTGCACATGTTGTCCTCCTTGTGCATATTCGCTTACTGTATATAATGTTCGAGGAGCATGTCAGGACACATTTCACTCCGTGTTGTACTCGTATAACTTTGCACGTGACAAATAAAGAATCTTGAATCTTGAAGAATGCACATTAATTTTTCAAGTTTTGACATTTGTTCACTATAACTATTGTTGGTGTGATGAAAGACTTGGACAAGGTGTTTGCAATTAGGCATTCTTGGGTAAGTACAAGAAAACCTGCAAAACTAGTTGAGGTCAACTTCATTGTCACGCATCACCCCACTGTTGCACCACAGGAAAAGCCAGTAGAAACATTTAGAAAGGCGGTACAAAAAAACATTTAAATAGTCCACCACCACAACCTGAAAGTCAGTCAAGGAGCATCAACTGAGGGTGCCTTGTCCTGTCTGATCTCCTCGTGTGAAGCTGAGGTAAGATGCCCATGTTTTTTCTTTACTGAGGAATAATTAGATGGTGTAGAATCTACATGTCTTCAAAAATCTTATCTTAAAACAGAACAAAAATGTTTGCTCCAACACAGAACAAACACTCCAGCCATATTTTTCTTTGAGTTACTTTGTCTTTTAAAATGTTGCCAACACTTTTCATTTAAAACAAACTGATTTGTTTGGGGGGTGGGTGGGTTGTATTACTGTGAGCCAAGTTGAACCTTATTCTCTGCTATTCCGTATACATCTATGTCAGGAAGACAAAGTGAGCTAGCATTGTTATAATACTCAAAATTATTTGCTGTTAAGAAGTTAATAAAACTTCATGTACCATGCTCCTAACAGCTCTTCACCTGCATGCATCAAGTTAGATTTTCTTCCATACTGTACTGCAGTGGTGTGTTTAGCAATGAGGAGCCACTAAAATCAAAATGACTAATACAATGACTGGGATGTGTTCCACAGTCTTGTAAACAGTGTACCTCTTACTAAAAAGGCTGAAATTTGGTCAGAAAGGAGCTGATTCAGTGTAAGTATTTTTTTTTTTTTACCATGACTCATAACTCTTCATGTATGTTTTGTAGTGTAAAATGTGGTGTATTAGTACTTGAGACTATCCCCAGCTGTCCTCCTAAAATGATAATTTCCTTTCAGAATAAATCTGAAAAGAGGGAAGCATCAAGAGGATGGTAAGTGACTGTATATGCAAAATCATGTATTAGTAGCTTCTTATTTGTTTGTGCTGAAATGTTTTGAAGTAAGTAAGTACATTTTTATGTATGTAACACTTTTCAAAACAAAGGTCACAAAGTGGTAGCCCCCCATCAAAAAAGAAAATGCTTATACTTTTCTGTAACAACAAACACATGTGCCCAAAAGGAACAATTTTCTAACATGTATGTATATTTCCTGATATGCAAAGTAATAACATCACAAAAAAAATATGATTTGTCAATTGCGGTGATGGTTTAAGAAAACCGTTTATGGCTGTAGTTTAGGTTGTAGAGTAGGTTACCTACTAATTGGCAGATTTTTGGTTCGATCCTCATCTGTTTTAGTATCATTAGGCAAGATACTTAGTAGAGAGAAACACTGTCTCTACTAACCCCAACTTGCTCTCTAATGTGTGTGTGACTGTTAGATACAATCACTTACCTAGAAAGAGCATAGAAAAAGTGCTTGCATGAATAGGTGAATAAGGCAAGTTGTATAAAATGCTTTGAGTGGTCAGAGTAGAAAAACACTGTATGAGAACCAGTCCATTTACAATTTACCATTCAACACCAACACAATAATATCACATAATTTTGAACATGACTCTGGTTTGACCCCCCAAAACCTGTGTGAGTCTGGGTAAACTTTATTCTCCATTCTTATATGACTTTATCCAAAGCATGCTATTTTATTTCACGTCATATCACATGCATAGACATACATGTTTCCCTTATGTAGTATAATTAGAAGGCATAGCATACATTTTCACTGCTATGCAGATGACACCTTAAAGACCCAAAACTTTAATTTTTGCAAAATCATATAGTTAGGGCTGGGTCAGGTGACCATGAATCTAGACCTATGCTGCAATAGTTGTAGGGTGCTGGGGGATTACCATGATCCAGAGAATGTTTCTTCTTCTGTCCCCTTTTTACTCACTATGTGTTTATACACCTTATTTCCTTCCTGGTGACAGTGTCATTTTCATTCAAATCAGTTTGAATAAGTTAATCATCATACAGCTGTCCTGTTTGTCACAACTTTAAACAGTAAATGTGAATCTTTTTCTCACTTTGCAGACTGACACACATCCAGTGACAGGGAAGACGGAGAATGATGAAAACTCAGAGGTGCATAAAAATTTATATAGTAATATTGCATTTTTAATATGACCAAACCATCTAACTTCAATTTTTTTCTTTGATTTCAAGATCGGTGGCCAACTGCAAAAGAACATAACAAATGCACATGCATCAGTCATACATTTAGCACTGCTGAACTGTGCAAAACCAAAACCACAAAATCAGGGATTTGCTATTGATCCATCTTTTAATGTGAATAACTTTCTTTTTTCATGGCTAAATGGATGGAGGATGAGAAAATATCCCAAAGAACTGAATCTCTCCATGGAAACCTCTACACAGATCCACCAACTCTTCAGCGAAGTTCACAGAGTCAGCAAGCTGCTAGAACTGGGAAAGTCAGTTTGTAAAGTCACTGCCAGTTTTGACATGAAAGTTGATCATTTTTTTGTTGGAACAGGCTTCGTGCTGTTTGACACTTTCATCCTGACTAGCGCACATTACTTTAAGGGTTCTGTTCATGAAAACAAGCTGAAGGAGAATGTAGACGTATTTGCTATTTTTGACTATGAGGAGCCTGAGACAGAAACAGATTTCAACTACTTTAGAGCAAAGGATACATTCATTGACTTTGATGCTGATTTAGATTATGCAGTTCTAGAGCTCCACCCTGAAGGCTCAAATCCAACCCTCCAAAAAAGACCACAGAACATAAAGGTACCACCAGGGCTGCTCAGCAAGTTTGGTTCACTG